>PVIR01005478.1:0-71890 GCA_004026965.1 Petromus typicus
CATTTTAAAAATACATCTTTATTTAATACTCAGAAGCCTTTACAATAGAGTTATTGTTTTCATACTACTTGAGTCAGTATCAGTTAGTTTTTCCCTATTAGGTACAACTACATATCATACACAACTTAAAAGAAGAGCAGTTTGTTCTGGTTTATCGGTTAAGAGAATGAAACCCATGACCAGTTGGCTCCAAGACAAGAGTATCATGTAGCAAGGTCATGATACAGCAGATCTACTTATTAAACAGCAGCCTTCATGCAGAACAGCTCAACAGCACCAAAGACCAGGCTGAGCGCTCCAGGTAACTCCTGCTGAACACCCTTGGGCATATCCAGGAGTGAGCTTTACCAACCCAAGCACAGCCCACAAGCTACTCGAGTTTACTATCACAAATGCATCAGTCTTACTTGACTCTTTATATTGTCTCTTTTTGTTTTCTTTCATGTAAAATGTTTAGCAGCACAATCAAAACATAGTATACATAAATTATAAAATAAGTAAATTACAAAATAAGTATTTTTTGTTTTTTTCCGGATCACCTATTTCATGCACTCACACAAGTAATTGCTATAGTACCTCAGCATTATAGTGGAGACCAGAATTATAATGGAGTCTACATTTTTTTTTAATTAAGTCTTTATGGGCCGGGGATTTAGCTCAGTGGTTCTGGCGCCTGTCTTGCAAGTGCAAGGACCTGGGTTTGATCCCTGGTAACCATATACAATACTGGGGGTGGAGACTCACTCCCAGCAGCAATCAGTACCACATACCACAGTGCAGGGCGTGGTGGCTCATTCCTATAATCCCAGCACTCGGGAGGCAGAGGCAGGAGGATTACTGTGATGTGAGTTTGAGGCTGAGCTCTGGGCCAGCCTGAACTACAAAGTAAGACCCTGCCTAAAAAAAAAAAAAAAAAAGTCTTTAAAAAAGTCTTTATTGGTACATTATGAGTATGCATCAACAATGCATTTAACATTGAGTTTGTATCAGAATATGAGTCTACATATTTTTCACTATTAGCCTAATGAATAACAATAAATGCTTTTGAGTTCTAATCAGGAGACCTATATAAAGATGTCACAGACTGTTCATTGACATTCTCAAGAGCTTTTGAGTATGTCAGTATCCTAGTAGGTTGAAATAATTTAACTGAAAATAAATATATATATATATATATGATTTATTAACTGAAACTATATAAACATATGTATATATATGATTTCTTCAAAAATTCTTAAATTATCCAGTAAAATAAAAAGTACACAATGCACTAGAAAAATTAATTTGCTTTATTTTTATTTTGTCAGTGCATAACAATATAATGTCAGGTTAAAATGTTCCCTAAAATATTCATATATTTAGATTGGGACTTTAGAAGTCAAAATATGAGTTTTGTATTTTGTTGTTTTGTTTTGTTTTTCTTTTTCTTTTTTAGTACCAGGGATTGAACTCAGGACCTTGTGCTTGCCAGGCATGGGTCAGGACCTCTGAGTTAAATCCTCAGAGGCAGTTGGGTCTTGGGAGAGATATATTCACCCATGGATTAATCCGTCCTAGGGATCATAGAACAAAGTGTTAGTAGGAGATGAGCCTTGGAGGAAGCAGGTCACCAGATATGTGACCCAGAAGGATATACTATTGTCCTAGACTCCTGCCCATCTCTCTCTCTTTTTTTTCCCTCAGTACTCCCGGCTGTCATGGTGTGGTCATCTTTCTTTTGGTACAGCCTTTCTCACTATTTCTGCTTTTGAGTCGGCCAGCGACAGACTGAGTCCTCTCACACAATGAGCCAAAATATACTTGCTCATGTTGCAGCATCAAATCTGTTGTTATAGCAATGGTATAGCCCACTAATACACCATTTGCTACTAACTTCTCTACAGTGTCTTAAGGAGCATGTGTTTTATTATTAAATATGTAACAAAATGATTGAAGGATAGCTCTTAGGCACAAGGAACTCGGAACACTGATCAAGCCATTACAAAATCCAATCTAACTTTTAATGAAAATGTTCCTTTAAAAAAAAAATGGTAGCATTGGAGTATCTTTACCAACATTTTCAAAGTCACATAAATATTTTCTCTAAGCTCAGAAACAGATAGTACAATGTGTTTCAGAATTGCTATATTAACCATTGTTTGGGATAATGAGTTGACACAGACATAGCTCCGTGTAGTGTAATCACAGATGAGCAGCTTCAGCAGTATTACAAAGACTCTGCGACATCCATGAGAAAACAATAAAAGACTCAAAACTGGGATAGATTCAACAGGCCCTATGCAGTTAACCTTTAAAAATGTCATTTGAAGCGATTGAAAAGAACCAATACAGTAGTTTAAGAAAAGCGTGTCATTATGAAATGTTATTCTAAAAAACAGCCCTGATTGAACTAGTTTTTCTATTGGAATGCATATATACACATTCAGATCTTGCCAAAGGTAGATGGAATTGTGTTGCTCCACTGAAAGTGAAAAATACAAGAAAAATGTATTGTTTATTTTAATGAAGATGAGAAATGATATTGCAGGAATCAATTTTTCTCACTATTCCTCTGTCGATTTCATTCCATCTCTTTTTCTCTGTCGTATTTGCTGACTTGAGCTGCCTCCAGGAAATTTCAAGATAAAGAATGCTAAAAACTAACACTGGATTAACCTGCTGATTTAGTTGGGTTTTGATAAACCAGAGCTATTAGTTTCACTATTTTAAAATTTGAATATATAATTTTTTTTAAATGAACAGGAGCCCTCAAAATAAAATAATATCATACTACAGTATACAAACAGTACTTTGTTAAATATAAGGAGGAAAGGTAATTTCAACAAGAAAGTGAGTTTAAAATGTGAAATATTCTTAACCCTGTAAGGTTGGAAGTCATCTGTCTTGGGGTGGTACCACAGTCATCCAGGAGAAAATCAAGACTTAAAAAAAGGAACAGAAAAATATATACACATATCTACATTATTTTAGTGAAATCTTGATAAGTTTATACTTTCTAAATATTTTGTATTAAGCAAAACATGATGTTCTTTTTTCCATCCTGTATAATCTCTTTGAATGTGTATGAAGAATGAGAAATCCATAGAGGCTTGCTGGCATTGTTTGATTCTACTTACATTTTCCTGCATTCAAAAGTACAGCCTTATCATTTGAAACTCTAATACCATTTTGAAAGAGAAGAGTTGACAGAAAAGTTTCCTAGTAAATCCTGGGATCCTTCTCAATTAGTGGATGTAAAATAGTTTGAAGTTTCTCTTATAGGTTTTCAGATGCCTAATTTAAACAAAATAACCTATAATAGTCACTGAATTTGACAAGGAAAACACACAGACCCTCAACAGACAGCTGAACTATTATTTAAATAATCCTACCAAGTTCCGCTGAAAAGTTGTTAGGTTTGAATACCAGAATCACGTGAGTACCAAACCAAAGTTTGTAAAAGGGAGAGGGCTTCAACAGCTTTTTAAAAATCTTGCCTTCTTTTATTCTACCTCCAAATATACCCCTACGTTCACAATTTATTCCCTTACCTGAAAAATAAGAAAAATAACCAGTGCAATATATTCATGTTGATTACTGAATAACAGGTTCTCTATTTTCACTTCGTTACTATTGTTTACAGACCTGAGGGGTAAATATCAGGGCCTCACATGTGCTAGACATGCATTCTACTTCTGAAATATACTGACATCTCCTCAAGTAGCTTGTAAAAGCAAAATATAATTAATATTATTTAGAGTGAGATGTTAAATTTCTAGAGGACATTCAGTCCCTTAAGTTCTTTAAAGCACAATAATCATAAGTAACATTTATGAAAGTATCTTTACTTCTGTTTTTGTTGTACATTTGCAAGATCTCTCTGAGGTAGGGATTATTATCAGCCCCATTTCACAGATGAGAGAACCGAACTTGAGAGATTAAACAGTTCATTAAAAGGCACTTAGCTAATAAGTGGCTGAACCAGAATTACAGATGAAATGTTCGAACTATGAAGACATTTTGCTCATCTTCACATCAATATCTCATCAATCCTCACAGAAACATTTTAAATGAGGCTTTTAAAAAGATATCATTTATCTTTTTGACTTAGAGTCAGTGAATGATTGAAGGATGCAAAAAGAAAAATTCTCATTGAGTAGCCTGCATTAACACTGTGAAAAATTACCCCTCAAGATATTACAGAAATATTTAAAAAATAATTATAAATATTTTTGCATATTGATTCATCTATCCTCATCAAAATTAAAAAACGTGAAAAATTTAAAAATTTCCCAAGACATTAGTTTAGGGTCCAGATAGTAATGAAAGTTTAGGCTAAAAATAGTGGATTTTACTGGTGACCAGTGGAGTAATAATTGATGTAGCTTTACTAATTTTTAACATAATCAGCAGTGAAACAATAAAATATATTTAATAAAGACATTTCTTGAAATAATTAGAAGACACATATAGAAGATCTTTCATTAGTACTCAAGCACTATTTAAAGTATTATACTTGTTGTGACAGCTAAAGAGATTGTCATATCAGAGAAAAACAGTGACCCAGGAATTGCTATTGCATATATCAAATATTTACCTAGATATATATACTGATGTTTATAAAATGAGCTTCCCTGCAGAATTAGTAGATAACCACAGTCATAATTGAACTAAAATGATATAACATTTTGAGGTAGTTCATTCTTCTTTTAAATATATTTCATGTCTAAGAGTCAATGTATGAATGCATTAATACTATTTAAAAATATGTGAGATAAAATTTAAAGCAAAAGTGATAGAGAACAGAAATAATTGTGATGATGCATCACCAGATCATTCTTGATTTTAATAAATAAATGAAGAATAAAAATGAACAAATTACTTACGTTGAATTTTCTGTGTACCAATTTACTTCAAGTCAATACGATTAAATTTTCATTAAATGTAATACATTTAGATGTTAATAAATAGAACATGATGAATGTTCTTCTTACATCTATTAAAAAGAGCCTAAATTTCACAGCAAAATAATTAGAGATATCAAGTTAGTAAACTCTTTACTATAATCTTCAACGAATGGCCAAAATATTATTCAGAGTCCAAGCTATGGTCAAAAAAGACTTTCTTACCAACAAGAAAAAAATAACTCAAAATTTTCTTTTCAGTTAACAAAGAGAAACTAGTAGCACAAAAGAAATAAGCTAGAATATATATCAAAATATTTTGACAACAAAGAAATGAAATTTAGGGAAAGTATTTGCACTTCTTTCTATTTGATGTTTATCTATTTTATGATTTGCTCTTTCTTTGTATACACCATTCGTACATATTTTGGTACATATTTAGAGACTTATATAAGGGAAGCCATAAAGTATTTAAGCTTGTGGATGACTTATATCACTTAACTTTTTTTTTTTTCCTCTAATTGATTTGTGTGTAGTCTTTCTTTGTGGCAGAATAGTATACATTTCTTCATCCTTTCTTCTGTTAATGTACAAATACACTGTTTCTAATTTATAACTACTAAAAATTGTGGTGTTTAAACATGGATATGCATGTATCTTTTTAATATATTTTTGACTCTTTGGTGAATTTACTTGGAGGGGAAATAGCTAGCTCAAATGAAATTCTTAATTTTATTTTTTTAGCATCTCCATGCTAATTTCTACAGTGATTGCTTTAGTTGACATTCTCATGAATAATGGAGGTTTTCTTTTTTTTCACATCCTCAACCATATTTGTTATTAGATTTGTTGATGGTTACTATTCTTTCTGAAATAAAGTAATGTCTTTCTCTTAGGGCTAGCGATGTCAAAATTTTTCATGTTAATTTGCCACTTCTATTTCTGTGACATTTCAGTTCATTTCATTTGTCTTTTTAAAAAAATAATTTAATTGGTACATTTTATATACACAAATTAAAAGATTGATATTGCAGTAAAATTTGTGTACGCAAGTTCATAGCAGCTCAGTTTGTGATAGCTGAATCTTGGAAACAACAAATGCTCATCATTTGGAGATTGGATAAAGAAGATGTGGGTTTTCTATAAAATGGAGTATTACTTTGCCATAAAGAATGATAAGCTTGAGTCATTTGTACTCAAATGGACATACTTTAAGGATATACTCATAAGTGAAATAAATAGCTCACAGATGTGTAAATAGCGTATATTTTCTTTGGTATGAGAAACTGAAGCTGTAAATGAATTCTAAAATATATGATAGACACTATGAAGTAGAAAATATTCAAATTGTAAAGAGGAGGTGAGGAATATAAGGTGGGAGAGATACGATGTTAAAAAAAGGAGACAAAGGTGCCTTGCTTTTGATTAGGTCTTTTATTTAACACTTTCAAATTTGTTTGAGTTCTTATCCTGGACACTAGTCCAGTGTCTGAGGAAGAGTTACCATTTTTTTTTCTCATTCTATAGTTTATTTGTTCACCCTCTTGCCTATTTCCTTTGACATGCAGAAGCTTTTAAATTTGATATGTCTTATTGAAAGACTTTTGGTATTATTTTTGTGTCATTGAAATTCTATTGAGAAAGTCTTGACAGGAGATACTTTTTAAAATTCATATTTATTCTGAAGTATATTCTAACACAAAATAAATCACAATTAAGTCCCAGAAGACTTTATGGAAAATGATCATTGTAATACTGTAATGAAAAGAACACAAAAATCACAAGAAGGACAAGTATATCAAAAGTTAGGCATTAAGAAGCTTTTCTGGGCCGGGGATTTAGCTCGGTGGTTCCGGGGCCTGTCTTGCAAGAGCAAGGACCCGGGTTCGATCCCCGGTAACCACATACAATACTGGGTGTGGAGACTCACGCCCAGCAGCAGCCAGTACCACATACCACAGTGCCAGGCATGGTGACTCACGCCTGTAATCCCAGCACTCGGGAGGCAGAGGCAGGAGGATTGCTGTGATGCGAGTTTTACGCTGAGCTCAGGGCCAAACTGAACTACAAAGCGAACCCTACTTAAAAAAAAAAAAAGAAGAAGAAGAAGAAGAAGCTTTTCTATGATGTGTGGACCGTGGGGAAGAACTTGATATGGAGGGGTAAAAAGAAGGGGACCAAATAGTGCACTTGACAGTCACAGAGGAGATCTGTGACTGTTTTACCCCAATGCCAGCTTGTTCTTGAAGGATCTGTTAGGAGATATGTTATATTTTCTCAAGCAAGGTAGGTCACAGTTTAGGAGTCCAAAGAAACAGAAGAGCTTAACCAAGTTTACTGAACAAGCATTTTATATTCATTGATCAAAGTAGCCAAAAGAGTTGAACTAATGATTTTTTTTTTTTTTTTTTTTTTTTTTTTTTTGAGACAGGGTCTCGCTTTGTAGTTCAGGCTGGCCCTGAGCTCAGCCTCGAACTCACATCACAGCAATCCTCCTGCCTCTGCCTCCCGAGTGCTGGGATTACAGGCGTGAGCCACCACGTCCGGCACTGTGGTATGTGGTACTGGTTGCTTCTGGGCGTGAGTCTCTACGCCCAGTATTGTATGTGGTTACCCAGGATCGAGCCCGGGTCCTTGAGCTTGCAAGACAGGCGCCGGAACCACTGAGCTAACTCCCCGGCCCCGAACTAATGATTTATTAAGCAAATAGTGGGAATTAAACATTCTTTGCTTGCCTTTGCCTACCACTTTCAAAAGGCAAAATCAACTCCTGTATGGAATATTTTGTCTACAAAGTGGATCACTGAAAATTTAAAAAAGAACAACAACAACAAAAAAAATCCCAAACAGACTAGAATAACACCAATCGTGTAAGTCTGGTTTCATCATTTATTTCTACATTGACAGGTAAATCATAATACACTTCATGAAGTCTAGTGCATATAAGTAACTGAACCGAGCTTTGTATAGATAGTAGAAAACTAGTGATTGATGAATGCTATTATTCTTTTCAACACACAATTGAAACATCTTATAACTAAATTTTCCATGTGGTAGGCCACAGTGGTGGTACACTCCAGCAATTCCAGCACGAAGGAAGGTGAGGCAGGATGATAGCTGTGAGTACACAGTGAGGCCATAGCTCAAAAACCTAAAATAATAATAATAATAATAATAATAATAATAATAATGAAAAGTAACAATAATAATTTTATATATGGAAAACTGAAGCAACCAATATATTAGTAATAATACCGGTAATAAAATAATCATAAGTGAAGAATCGAATGAGTTATCTCTATAAAAATCAGCATTAATGTAATACTGATGTTAAAAATATTATCTATAGAATGAAAATCAAAAATTATCTCCAAAAAATCTTAGACTGTCCTTGTTTTTCAAATTCCTCTCAAATTAATAGTTGAATTTTCTGTCAAGTCTCATAAAAGACAACCTCTCATAAGTTAATGGAGTATTTATAATTTTCTCCATGTAAATAATGACCAGCTTGACCACTCACTACTGAAGTTATATATACTGCTCTGTAGAGATTAAGAGTTCTTACCCTCACTAGTGGATATTAATGCAAACAACCTGTGACCAAAATTGCTGATAAATATCATACATTGTGATGGCGATATGTATATTTTTTCAGTTACATCAACATTTTGTTTGTTACAAAACAAAATAAAATAATCATTTTTGATATATGCTATATTTAAAAATGAAATATTATTTTAATTTACAATAAAATATCATTAATAGTCTTAAGTTAGTAAATTTGAAATTTCAATAAAATAGCAAGTGTAACAATAAAATTGAGAATGGAATATAAAACTACATTAATGTTACATGTTTTAAAATTTTGAGGTGTAAAAATTTAAAAAGAAACTATAAAACTATTAATATCTGTAGACAGTTGTATATAAAATAATATAATTTCTAAATAAATTATTAATTTAATTTATCAGTCATTTTATATATACTGTTAAACAAATGAAATTTATTATGTGTGCAACCTGGACAGTTTCAATGTGTGAATTATCTAGAGACTAACAAAATGAGTTCTTATGACTACTAATTTGTAAATATTTTCTGAAAGAAATTATGGGTTGCCTAAGCAAATAGAAAAATACGAGCAAAATCCAATTTTGTTAAGTTGAAAAATCTCTATAAATTTATGCGCAGTTTTAAATTTTATCGAGTAGATTCTAAAATTTATATGGACAAGCAGAAACATAATAGCAAACTTGAGGACATTATTCTAAATAGTTATCAAAACCCATAGTTTTTTTTTTTTCTTTTTACTGTAATTAGGATATGGTGATTCTGACACAAAGAGAAGAGTAAGAAAAACTTTAAAGAGGCATTAAAACCCCATGTGGAGAATTGCATCCCTAGTGTATATTGGATAGTTCTGCAAAAGACTGTGTACAGACAGTCTTTTCAATTAGTTCTGCTGCATTCATGCAGCATCTACACTTCCTACCATACTCACAATGAATCTTCTGTGCACTGTACCTGAAAATAGCAAATAATGAAGGCAAGACATCTTTTATGAAAGGCAAATTAGTAAAACTGTCTTTATGAGACAAATCTTCCTATCTTGTAACAAGTGTTCTGAAAAAAGAATTTCTTTTTTCTCAGAAAAGAAAAATTCACTAACATTTTCATTACAGCACTCATATTAGAAGTTCTGATCATTCATTTCTGGATTAAAGGTAAGGAAAGTCTAGTCACAGAGTAGAATATATTGGAAATATAAGCTACCAACAAAGTATCATTTTTCTTTAGACTCAAATACATCCTAAATAAGTCATGAAGCTTTACAAATTGAAATAGAAATAAAAACTCAAACTAATATATAAGTAGATTAATAGGAGACTTCATACAATTGGATGATGAAGTGACCAATAAACAGATATAATAATCTTTAGTTCCTTAATAACATGGGAAATTAAAGTAACATTAAAACAATGAGATACTATTTCATGACTAGTAGGATTGAAAAATAAAAATGTGATTAAAATAAAACCCCAATGTTCTCTGCACAAGAATATAGATGAGTTTTCCTACAGAACTGCCTGTATGCATACTAATGTCAATCCCAGAAGAAACGGGAAATGATATAAACTTCTCTGATATATATAGCCTATAAGCAAGCCATTCAAATCTCAGGTGTGTGAGGACATGTGTGAGCACACACACATACCCACGCATGTCACACACAGGTAGGTTCACTGGATCATTACACATGATAAATAAAATCTATTCATATCAAATTTCCTAATTGTATGTGAGACAGATAAATTACACACCATGATGCAATCAAATTTAACAGAGAAAATTACATATGGTAACATGAATCATTACTTTAAAAATGATATGAAAGTCAATTGGCAAGAGAGAACATTTCATGTTTGAGGAGATTTGAATAGCATTTTTAAATATATAAAATATGTTCTAGAAGTATGAACGGTGTTTACATGTGGAGAGGGACTGAAATATGTTCAGGACAGACAGAAAGAAAGCTCTGGCAGCCTGGCGCACTTGCCAACTTTGATAGATGGGTACTCCAATGTTTGTTCATTGTAGCATCTCATTATGTACCTTTTTACATCTCACACTGCTTTACTGTAGGAATCACAATTCATAGACATTTTGAATTATGTTCAAAGTAAATATCACCACATTAAAATGTGAAAGGACAACTAAATATACCCTGGCCACTATGCATTCTGACAATTTTATTGTTAAGCCATAGATGAGAAGATAGGCCCTGGTGAAAAGAAACAATAAGAAACAGTGTAATGTGGCTTTTTTCAACTATTGTTTCATTTGTGTTTTAATTTTGTAATAAGAAGGTGATGATACTCCTGTACTCTGCTATTGGATTCTGGCCTTGGTTCATCAGCCTTGAAAGTTGGGTTATCTCTGTATAATTTCTTGATCTCCTCTGAATAACTTAATCTTCATTTGATTTTCTTTAGCCTAAGAAATGGGAATAACAACCCTCCCTGTTGAGAGTAAAGATCAATTAATGTCATATATGCACACTACACACAACATTTGGTTCATAGGTAGCTTTCCAAAAATCAATTCTTATTGCATTTGTTCATTTTCTGTTAATTTTTTAAAATCATCTTTATTGGTACATTATGAATACACATCATGATCGCATTCAACAATAAGAATTTGCACCAGATATCATCTTCTATCTCTATTTCCTTTTTCAGAGTGCTATAGTTTTCAGAGTAGAGGTCTTTCACCTCTTTTGTTAGACTGATTCCTAGATATTTTATTTTTTGGGATGCTATTGTGAAAGGGACTGACTCCCCAATTTCTACCTCAGTGGGTCTACTATTTGTGCATATGAAGGCTATTGATTTTTGAATGTTGACCTTGTAACCAACTACATGGCTAAAATTGGTGATTAGGTCTAGCAGTTTTTTAATTGTGTTTTTAGGATCCTCTAGATAGAGTATCATGTCATCAGCAAATAATGACAGTTTAACTTCTTCTTTTCCTATCTTTATTCCTTTTATTTCTTTCTCTTGCCTAATTGCTATGGCTTATACAGGGGGTGGGGGATTGCAGGGCAGGGAGAAAAAGGGAAAAAATGAGAATCAAGTCATATCATATTCTGGTACAAACTCTCAGTGTTAAATGAGATTATGATGTGTATTCATAATGTACTAATAAAGATTAAAAAAAAGAGTTTGTACCAGAATATAACATGCTTTGCTTCTCATTTTTTCCCTTTTCTCCCCACTCTGCCTCCCCCAACCACCTATATACACAATCTTTGTTTTCTTTTTTCTTTATTAGTACCACATTCATTTTTCCTTCATTATTTACCCTTACACTCTTTCCTTTTAAATATTTTTTACTTTACAATATCAACCATACATACTACAACTCATTTACAACTTCATTTTCTCATACCAGAGAAAAGATATGATATTTACACACCTGTGACCTGTTTATTTCACTTTTGAGGACATCCTCAAGGTACATCTATTTGAGTATGAATGACTCAATCCATTGTCTGTTACTTTTGATGTTTCAAAGTTATCAGCAGAACTCAAGTAGCCAAATATTTTAAAAGAATGAACTCTGACTTTCTGAAAATCACCTAAATATTTTTTTTTGTATGATAAAGAATAATTGAAGCCTTAAACACCTGGGTCCCAAAGTAACATTGTAGATTACATCAGTTGTAATTGCTACTGAAAGTGCTAAGATCTTTTGGAAATAATTAACCTTCACTGACCTCATTTATAATTAACATTATAATAGCATCCTAAAATATTACTATAAATGTAACAATCAGCATGAAAATGATGTGACTTCAGATTCACTGGTTGTACCCACTAGATTGTAGCCATCAGTTTGTTAAATTCCTCATAGAGCAATTTTCTTCTAACAAAAAGAATCTGATTTGTTTTCATATATAGAGAAATAGAATGAAATATAAGATTAACAAAGACTGTGAGCATTGTTACTTCATGCAAAGGATAATTACTAATAAAAATATGCTTTCCGGCATTCAGTCATATTCTACTTTCTTCATCTGATATAAAAATTAATCATTTTGAAGTAACTTTAAAATAGTTGAAATTATGTTCAAGTTTGTTTTACCTTGTACTAGTTTTCTACGGCTGCTGTATGAGATGACTAAATATGGAGTAGCTGAAAATAGAAATTTCTTGCCTAACTTTTGAAGGAAGAAGTGTCACCTCACAATGTTGGAAGCCTTGATTTTCTCTGGAAGATGTGGGAGAGGAGGTGTTCCACACCTCTTCCTCAATGTCATGGTCGTTTAGTGCAGCTTCAACAAATACATAAAGAATAGATGTTCACTCCTCACACTTCCTGGTTTAAGATCTGATAAGAAGTGTGTCTCTTCTTGGACATAATACTTCTTCCTGTGAGGGGACAAATTCCATGCCCTCTCAGACATAAAAAGAGGAAGAAATAGGAAGACAATTGTAATTAATTCCCTCCGTATCTTTTCTCATAAGGGCTCTTCCTTAGGTGTTTAAAAACCCTCCTAAAGACCTTGTGTCTTAATGCTGTTATGTTGGTGGTGAAGTTTCACAGAGAGACTTTGTGGTACACAATTAATTTATAACAGAGAACTTCTAATGGTCACCTGTGGTATTTCTCACTTTATAGAAGAGTCAGTCCGTTTCTGCCTAATCTTCATATGAATTTTCTCTTGGATTTTATTTCCCTGCATCCACATTTCTATTTATACATAAAACAGGTATATTTAATTAAAAATCACATAAATGAATTCGTTTGGAGAGTTCTAAATAGGAACTAATCTAGATATAAATGCGGTCATATTTGGAAGAACTGATGTTTAATATTCCAAAACATAAATTTAGAGTAAACACAAGTCAACCTATTATGTAACCTTCTTAATTGCATTTCTGTTTCCATTTACACGCAGCACATTGCTATATGCCATGTTGAAATGTTTGGATTTAATAATCAAACACCTATACGCATCTTTTAAATTATGCAATGAAAAAATGAAGGAAACACGTTCGAATGATGAATTAAATTAGTAAAATAAAAGTCCATAAAGGTACCAAGAGCTTCATGATGAAATTCAGTACAAGCTAGAAATGGTTCTTTAGTTGGATGAAACTTAGAAAATAATTTGTTTGATAGAAAACAAGGGGATTTTTCTTTCTTTCTCCTAGGTGACATAATAAAATCGACTATTCTTTTAGTAAGCACGAAAGTGATTGTGAGATTTTTTTTTTTTTTTTTTTTTTTCTTTTTGAGACTCTAGGGAGGGTGTAGGAAGAAAGACAGGATTGGTGGGCTTGATCACGCTTTCTTGAAAGTTCAATGGGCAAATCTCCAAGAGATTACATCAGTGGAGGCCTCCCTGGCTGAAGGCTCAGGACGTTCTCTTCTAGTTGTCATTGTTTGTTCCCTCAAGTTTTCTGACCTTTACCCAGTGTCACTGTATCAAAATGTATTTCCATATCTAAATGATTACAAATCCATTATATTCAATGGCTCTCTTTATCCATAAGAATGGAAATGGAATGCTGTGAGCTCATCCATCTCCTTCACTCTTCCATCTCAAGTACACAAGAAAGCAGAGTAGTAAGTGTCTGTGGTATTTGGGAAGGGCTCTCTTCATTCAATGGGTGGATGCTCTTTAGAATCAGCAATTGGCAGGAGAACATAGTTTGCCTTTGTTTATTTTTGTCACTACAGTAGTTACACTTTTCAACCATATGTTTTCAATGTTTTACTCCTATATTTTTACTTATGTATTCATTTGCTTTTGATTTCCTCTTCTCCTGTCTTTTGTTCTGTCTGTATATATTTTCTTTCTTTTGGTACTTCTCCCTTTCCTTTTGTGGAAAAGGATGCATGAAATTCTGCTTTTGGAATACATACCAAACAGTTGATTTACCTTTGAATTTTGAGCAAATTTCACATTTTAGTTTTAATTGTTGTACAGTTTTAAACCATGAATTTACTGCACTCTGAACAAAATTTACTCAACTATAGAGCAAAGAGAGTGCTAGAGTCATATGCAATTGTTATGTCAATTATGAGTGAGTGAAACAGTACTGTTTGTGGTTCACTGACATCACACCAAGCATTCAGGGGTTGTTACAATGTTACTTACTTCATTATCCTCTACAGAGAATGACAAGTGAAGAATTAGTGAAATTGATAGTCACTAGTTACCTTGCAAATACAAAAGGTATCTTTTCAATAAGCAAAGAAGGTAGAAGGCAATCAAAGATCACAATAATGTGAGACAAGTGGCTATAAACAAGCAATGCTCAGACTGGTTTCTTACAAACATGCTCTGGTCTACTGATAAGCATATACTATCAAGTATTTTTTTAAAGAATTTACATTTATTTTGCATATTACTTGTTGATTTTATCAGTATTTACAAATAAGCTACCAAATACATTTTTTCTATTTAATCTGACCTATTTTAATCACATAAACTCAAGTTTTCCTATCATGTAATAGTATTTACTTTTCTCTGCCCCAAGCATATAACACAGTAACCCACTATAATGGCTGAGAAAATGACTACACTAAACTGCATATTTTTAATGTAGATGAAACCTCCTTATATTGGAAGAAAATGCATCTAGTACTACCATAGCTCATGAAGAGAAGTCAGCGTCTGACTTCAAAGCTTCAAAGATCAGCTAGCTCTCTTGTTAAAGACTAATCCAGTTTCTGACTTTAAACAACAGCAAATGTTCATTTGCCATTCTATAAGCACTAGGCTCCCACAAATTTTGCTAAATCTGCTTTGTCTCTGCTCCATTAATGGAACAAGGCCCAGATGACAGCACATCTGTTTACAATATGGTTCGCTGAGTACTTTAAGCTCACTGTTGAGATTTATTGTACATAAAAAGGAATTTCTTTCCAAATGTCACTGCATGTTTACAATGTACCTGGTCACCAAAGAGTTTTGATTGAAACATATGAGATTAATGTTGTCTTTGTGGCTGGTAACACAGCATTTATTCTGCAGCCCATGATCAGGAAGTAATTTAGACTCTTCAGTGTTATTTGAGAAATGTATTTTATTAGGCTGTAGATAGTGATTGCTCTAAAAGCTCAGAGCAAAGCACATTGGGACTCTGGAAAACATATGCTATTTTATGTGCCAAAAGGACCCTCATGAATTTGGAAGGAGGTAAATATATCAACACTAACCATCACTTAAAAGAAAGTGAGTCTCATTGTAACAGAAATCCATCATAATATCGATAGATTCAAGACTTCAGTGGAAGAAGTTACTGGAGATATATAAATAGCATGAGAATTACAATAAGAAATGGAAACCAAATCGTGACTAAATCATAAGAGACTATAACTCTCAGAAGAGTAAATGGGTGAGAGATTGCTTTTAAAGGACCAAACCCAGTATTTTTTTTAAAGTAGGAAAATAATTCCTATAAATATATTTTAATGCTATTAAAACTCTCACATTACACAATATGTAAAATTCCACATCACATATCACATACATATTACATAAGCATGGACAGAATTTGAGAAGACAGGTCTCTTGAAAAGAAGAACCACCATATTGTCATTGTCTTAGTTTAAGAAACTACTCTATTTACTCCACTCTTCCAAAACCACTACCATGATCACTGAAGAGCTATTTATTAGCACAGAGATGAGACTATGACTCACTGAAATACACGAGTTTCAGAACTATTTTTTTAACAATAAAGCACTTTGCATTAAAATTATATACCTTTATACTTGGACATAGTAATACTGCTCTCTTAATAAAATATGACCTGGTATAAATATATTATTATGTGTACTAGAACTCAACAAAAATTATGATCACCTTATGGTTATATGTGTTCTATTATGCTAGTCTGGAACAAAGCCCACAGTGTCTATGTAGCATAACCATATATTTTTCCAAGGGTAGTATTGATTTAGTGAAGATAAAAATTATATATTACCTAGTGTTTTGTGAACAATGGTTTATCACTATATTTGGAAAATTATAGCATCATTTGAATTATGAAAACACAAGTACCCTGCAATTATTTTAAAATAGAGTTAAAAATTATAGTAAAATGAATGTACATAAGCATCCTTGGAAGATTATAAGCTTTATAGGTGTGTTATTTTCTTAGAATTGTTATAATAAATTGACAAATTTTGAGTAGCCTGAAATAACATAAATTTATCTTTTTGGAAGATAAAAGTACAAAAGCAATATTGTCAAGATAACTCCACTTTGTCTAAAACAACTAAATTGGAGGGCCGGGGAGTTAGCTCAATGGTTCTGGCGCCTGTCTTTCAAGCTCAAGGGCCCGGGTTCTATTTCCCGTCAACCGCATACAATGCTGGGCGTGGAGACTCACCCCAGCAGCAACCAGTACCACATACCACAGTGCCGGGCATGTTGGCTCACGCCTGTAATCCCAGCACTCGGGAGGCAGAGGAAGGAGGATTGCTGTGATATGAGTTCAAAGTTGAGCTCTGGGCCAGCCTGAACCACAAAAGTGAGACCCTGTCTCAAAAAAAAAAAAAAAAAAAAAAATCTAAATAAATAAATAAATAAATAAATAAAAATTTTAAAAAAGCCTAAATTGGAATCCTTTCTTCTAGCTGCTGGGACCCTGAAACTACAGGGTTCTAGAAATCTCTGCCTTATCTTCCCATGAGCCTACTTGTGTGTCCGTGGATGCTTTCTATCCTTGTGTAATGATGCTAGTCTTCTAACTCTAAAATGAGGGTAATTTTATCAGGAAATCCTTAAAATAGTTGTATCTTTGAGAAACTATTTCCCAGTAGCCTCAGTTGATTGTACAAACCTACCCAAGACAGTGCTAACATACTAGATAATAGAGTTTCAGTGCTCATATTTGTTACCTGCTTTTATGTAAAAACTGTTCAGTGCACAAGAAAAGTGTTGCTCATCTCACTCTAAGTTTCATTCAAACAAATAATTGAAATTCTGGATGCAAAAATGACTTCTATTCTGAAAAGCAAGCATCATCTTGAACATAAGGTATCTTGATATAATTTTATGGTAGCTTATGTCTATAATCAGTAACATAATCTTTCATAAATTATAGTTTAAATTTTAGAGGCATTTCTTGTCTTATATTTAGTATGAAGGATACATATAGTTGGTTAACAGATTTCAGTGATGAGAAATCTCTTATATTTCTATTTATACACAAACTTGAGGAGAATATTTTCTAAATCTTCACAATTTTTGAAATATCTCTTTTCCTAAAATTTCATAAAATTATGAGGCCTGGTTTGTAAACTCTGTTTGTTGTGTACAGTATTGAAACACAACCAGTTATTTAAAAACTTAAATTATATGCACAATGAAAATCTACAATGGTAAATTAAAGCATGCCATTTTCATATAAAAAACATTTATCTGCTAATAAACTATAGGCTACAACAAGAAATAATGACTACATCCTTTATGAGACACTTCAAATCATTCAGTATATATTTATCAAACCACAGTTGGTTACATAAAAATTATAGGAGAAACAACTTTAATCAATAGAAAACAGCAAAGAATTAACACACTGAAATGAGAGTAACAAAAGACCTCTGGGAGAAATGTACATGACGCAAACCTGATGAGCAGATAGAGAAGAAAGATAGTACTGAAGACAGTGGAAAACAGGCTTGAGAGATGAGGTATTTTAAAATAATTTAGGACTTCCCATTGTATACTGTGAGTGGCACCAGTGTGGACAAGTAGAACAACAAGTTATTAAAATGACCAATCCTATAATAGAGTGATAACTATTTAATTACAGATGCACCAAGGAGAAACTAGGGAGCTTTGCTTGCAGGAATGACATCATAGTGCAGGACTAAAAAGATCATTTGAGACTCAGAGTACTCTTTGTAGAAGAGCATGGTATTCCAAGGAAATAACTGCATGTGGAATTATTCGGAGACAAGATAAATTTATTGCATTTCTGGTTTTGCAAGAGATGTGCTAAAAGTTGAAGCTGGGAATGCAAAGAGGGCTGAGATAATAGAAAACTTAGTGAGCCTGGCAGAGATACATTCTGGGGACACTAGGGGACCAATACTATAGTTTACCAGAGATGTGACATCATCAGACTTGTACTTTTACAAGAATATCTTGGCTGCAGAGTGGAAAATGAATTTGATTTGCAAATACTCCTGGAGGCAGAAACAGTAGTTGGAAGCTATTAGAGCATTCAAGCCAGTGATGCTAGTGGTATGGATGAGAGTAAAGCACTGAAAATCTAAAAGAAATGGACCCCTGAGAAGCATATTTAGGAGACAGGCTCGACATGATCTTATAATGGATTAGGAAGGAAAAAATGAGAAAGAGGAAGTCTGATGATTCTTAGTGTCCTTGTTGAAATAAAGGGGTTAATAGAAGTGTTACTTCCCTTAAAGCATAAAAAGAGTTAAACATGCTAATCAAGATTGCAATTTAGGGCTGGGGATTTAGCTCAGTGGTTCCGGCATCTGTCTTGCAAGTGCAAGGACCTGGGTTCAATCCCCGGTAAACCACATACCATACTGGGTGTGGCGACTCACACCCAGCAGCAAGTACCACATACCACAGTGCTGGGTGTGGTGGCTCAAGCCTGTATCCCAGCACTTGGGAGGCAGAGGCAGGAGGATTGCTGTGATATGAGTTCAAGGTTGAGCTCGGGGCCAGCCTGAACCACAAAAGTGAGACCCTGTCTCAAAAAAACCTAAAAAAAAAAGATTGCTATTTATCCATTTTTTTTTCATTTAATTTCTTTCAGGACATAATTCAACAGTTCTAAATTCAGCCTAAGGACATAATATGAAAGTGATGACTCCATATCATGTTACTTTGGCAAAACCTTACTAGCATATTTTTCACATTTTTCTGAAATCAGGGTATCTTATAAAAGATGCCAAAATACATTTGCCAGACATTTGGCACAGAAACACTGTAAGGAAAATATGAGAGGATATATTCTGGCAGAGATCATATCTGTGTATGTTTTCTCTCTCTTTCCTCTAGCGAATGTAGTTAAAAAGAGCATAGACTGAAGGTTATACTGGAATCGCCAAATGTATTAGCTGGAATAATCCAGAAAGGAAGACAAATAGTATGTATATGTGTTTGTGTATATACATTTTACACATATTTATTCATGGCATTAGCATATTGCACATGCATATGCACCACATTATATTTGTACACACAGACACACATTATATGTATGGAAAGAGAGAGAGAGAGAGTGAATCTAAAACCAGCATGTAGCCAATAAGTGTGAACATTGTTAGGTTCTTGTGAACATCAAGAAAAAATCTTGGCTGTTGAGAGATTTATATAGAGATCCAATCACAATATACTGTACTTTTTCTTTTTTAAAAAAATTAATTGATTTGACTGGTATGCTTTAGATAGAATTTATGATCACCTTCATCATTGCTATTTTTCACTTGTACCTAATATATTTTGATTATTATTTTTTACCATTATTGTAATCCCCTTTTTCCTAAATATATAAACCTATTTTAATATTTCCTTCTTGTCTTCAGATTTTTCTTTCCTTTATTTCCTCTCCTCTGCCTCCCCTGACTAGTTCCAATTCCCTTTTAACATTTTTTTCCTATCTTACAATAGCTATTATATCTTTTGATCCTCATTTAGGATTTCAGTTTCTCATAATAGAGAATTTATTCATTATTTACACATTTGTCCCCTACTTATTTATTTCACTTATGAGTTTGGCCTTAATGTGCATCCATTTGATTATAAATGACTAACATTATCATTCTTTATGGCTGAGTAGTATTCCATAATATTTATAGAGTATTCCATAATTTATATAAAATATAATAATATGTTATTATGATTATATATTGTATTATAATTATAATATATTATATTATTATTCAAATATATCAGTTCATGCACTTTGGTGCTGTCTCCAAGATTTAACTATTACAAACTATGCCATGATAAATATGAGTGCACATACATTACTGAGATATGATGCTTTATTTTTTTTTAGAAATCATATCCAGCAAGTAGATAACAGGGTCAAATGGGACTATGAGTCTTCGTTTTTAGGAATCTCCACACTGATTGCCACAGTGGTTGTACCAGTCCACCCTTCCAGGAACAGTATAAAAGCTTCCTTTCTCCTCCTTACCAGCAATTGTTATTGGTTGAATTCTTGATAGGAACAATTCTTTTTGGAGTTAGATGTTGTCCTATTGTTGTTTTCATCTATAACTCTTGAATAACCAGTGATGATAAACCTGTTTTTCATACATTCATTTAGTGCTTCTATTTCTTCATCTGAAAAGTGTGTTCATTCCAGATGCTCATTTTTCAGTTGAGTGGTTAAATTTGGGCAGTCTGGTTTTTTAAGTTCCTTATATATTCTAGTTAGTAGTTCTTTGAGGAATAGCGGGTAAATTTTTTTCCACATTGTAGGTTGTCTTTTCACTATGTTGGTGGTTTGTCTTAGTGTGTAGGAGCTCTGTTTTTATTGTTTTTTGTTTGTTTGTTTGGTTGGTTGGTTTTTTAGTTTTTTTTTTTTTTTTTTTTTAGTTTTCTGGAGACAGGATCTTGCTTTTTAGTTCAGGCTGGTCCTGAACTAAGCCTCCAATTCAGCAATTCTTCTGCCTCTACCTCCCGAGTGCTGAGGTAACAGGTGTGAGCCAACATGCTTGAACTGTGGTATGTAGCACTGATTGCTGTTCGGTATGAATCACCACATCCAGCATTATTGTTTGTGGTCACCAGGAATAGAACCCAGGACCTTGAACTTGCAAGGCAGGCACCAGAATCACTGAGCTAAATCTGTGGTCTTTGAAGCATTTTAATAAGATGAAATCCCAGTTGTTTATACTCTTGTGCTAGTTCCTGTGCCAGTGAGGTTTTGTTGATAAAATTCTCCCCAGCTCAGTCAATGTCTTCAAGAGTTCTAACTAACCTATCTTCCATCAAGTTTAGTGTTTTTCTTTTTATATTTACATCTTAATTCCATTTTGATTTTAGTTTGTGCATGGTGAGATATATGCACTAATATTAATCTTTCACAGGTTAAAACCCAATGTATTCAGCATCATTTATTAAAGAAACTATCTTTCTTTAAATGAGTGTGTTTGACTCTTTTGTCAAAGATAAGGTGTCTTACTAGGACTGGACTTGTTTCTATGTCTTCTAATCTGCTCCCTTGATCTTTGATTCATTTCTTTGTCATTTGCTTTCCTATCCATACTGCTTTTATTTTCTTCTCTTTTCTAATTGCTGTATCTAATCTGTCTAAAACAATGTTAAACAGGGATGGTGATAGTGAGTATCATTGTCATATTCATGATTTTTGCATTAAAATTTTTAGTTTTTGACAATATAATGTAATGTTGGTTTTTCAGATACTTTTTATCAGGTTTATATACAGACCATCCATCCAATTTTTTGTAGGGTTTTTTTTTTTTGTCATGCATATGTTCTGGGTTTTATCAAATACTTTTCTGTATCTATTGAGATGATCATACGATTTTCTCTTTGATTCTGTTAATACAATATATTACATTTATTGATTTATATATGCTGAACCATCCTGCATCCCTGGGAAAAATCCATCTTGGTCAGGGTATATGGTCCTCTAGATCCGGTATCTTATTGAAGAGTTTTGCATCAGTGTTCTTTAGGGAGATTGTCCTGCTGTTCTCCTTGTGTTGGCTCTTATGGTCCCTTTGGAATCAAGGTAACTCTTGCTTCTAAGAATGAATTTGGGTATGAAATAAAGACTTGCAATAAATCAAGACCATGCCTTTCTGAAATTCTGTCACTTTTCAATGGCAATACATTACTTGCAATCTGAAAAATTCCCAATGATGGAGAACAGAACCAAAGTTAAAAATTCATGGAGCTCATTCCTTCATGTTACCCAAAGGTCCTGCTCAAGTGGTACAAATTGTAGAAGCCTTTCTTAATCTACTTAGTTTCACACACAGACACACATACACACTATCCTTTTTTAAAAAAAATATACTTTCATGTCATCCTACTTTATTTAACTTCATAAGAGGCATACTTTAACATTCTAAAATGCTCTAAAAATATTCCTCATTTTTAGGAAGCTCAATAGAGGAGAGTATAGGAACATAGCAATAATTTATTATGATGACATCCAACCTTTATGGAAAACAACAAACACACATTCAGTGTTTGGTGAATATTTTTTTCTGCATGTGTCACATATCATGATGTCTTTCTTCATAGCAAAGGCTGTTCACCTGTCAAAAACACCCTTGACAATTATAGGTAGTCTTTAAAATCATTCTTCTTGGAAAATACTTAATCTGACTAGAGGGAAAAAATGTAAAATGTTAATTAATCCTACAAATAATCAGAAATAGTTATATGAATTATACTACAGATATATTTGTACTTGTAGTTCTATTGTTTATTTCTTTCAGATATATTTTAATATTTAGAGTTTTTTCCCCATGTTAGTTCTAGCCTTTAAATTGCTTCTTCATTCTGCCAATGCTCTATATTATACATTAGGGTTTTAACAAATTAAATTTCTTCCCATGCTTTAAAATTCCCCTGGCTGAAATAGAGGATGAGCTTATATATGAAACTATTACTTTCTCTGAGAAGTATTTCTGTACATTTTAAACTGTCTTTATAAGCTCTTAGTTCATAGGAAGAGCCTTTCTTTCACTCACTCTGAAGAGGAATCATTATAAGAGAGTAACTTAAAATTCACATTCAAATTAATCATGTGATATATCCAGTAAAACAAGTAGTGCAGATGAAAAAAATTCTGAGAATAATAGAAAAAAGGGTCATGCTAAAAGAATGTCTAAATTTACAAATTAGACTTACAAAATCTGCAGCAAATGAATTTTTGAAGAAGCTAGATATGGAGGAAATGCTAAATAAATTAGCATGTGATTGATTTTACATTGATGAAAACATTGTAAATTTTGTTAAGTTGGCACATTAGAAGAACTACATTTCTAACTTATTCCACATGATTCTATGATTAAAATAATTCTAAATATGGAAGATGCAGTTTTAGATGTTCAATTTTTTTAAAGCACTAAGATATGTATCCTGCTTTTACGAATCTTATATATATATGAATAACTATGACAGAAGATCAAGAGTGGTGTATAAAAGAGAAAACACTTAAATGTCAAGAGGTATATGGAACAGAATAAGTAATTTTACTAAGGACAATTAGGGGAAATGTTATTAGGATAAGTCCATTTGTCCTTAAGTATCAGAATAATCCAGATATTTGCCTCTGAGAAAAATTCAGTGGTGGAATCATTATGAATAAGATAACATAACTGGAGGACACAAAATATATGCAGATTTATAAAAATTTAATTTGTCAGATTTTGGGGATTGGAAAAAGCTTAGTTTAGTAATAATATCAATTCTGTATCCCAAAATGTTGTATAAATCTTAGGTGGGAATGAAAAAGAGAAAAAGGAGTTGATCTATTGACAAAATATGAAATCATCAAATATATCTGATTATTCGATCATGACAAATTATGAGATTATTTCCATAAATCTGAAATAATACAAAATAAGTTAAAGGAAGAAGTTAGAATTCTTCCACGGAGAATTTGAAATAATTTGCATATGCTGTCTCCTCTCAAGAAGGGGGATTGTGAAAACCTGTGCCTTTTGCGATTCTTAGGGCTCTTGTAACAAATCACCAGGCTGCATATTTGGAGACTCAAGTAACAGATATGCATTATATTGCAATTTTGTGCCAGAGGCTGACCGTCCCTAGAGCTCTGGAATACAATCTGGCCTCTGTTTTTATCTCTGTTTCTGCTATTGCAGTAACCCTTGGCATTTTTGACTTGTAGAAACTCCCACATTTACTACTACATTTTCCTCCATCATCAAACAGCACTTTTCCTGTTTCTTTTTCCTTTATAACCTACGTGAGTCCATCTGCAATAACTCAATTTCCAAAGCAAATCATATTCTGAGACAGTGAAGGTAAAGATGTTATCATATATTTTTTGAGCCAGCCCCATATCACTTTCTCAGCTGATACAGTGTGATAACAATGGCACTTTACCTTGTGGTCCTTGTCCCAAGACTCATAATCTCATTGTGTCATAAAATAATCTGATAAATTCTACAAATCATTTGACCAAAATTTCTCAGAATATTGAAGGTTTTTAAAAGATAACCAAAGTCTGAGAAGGTGGCTAGGCAAAAGACTCTGAACATGCTCTTTAATATGCTATTGTATTTAGGGTTGTAGAACAGCCAAGTACATGGGAAAAGTTGAAAGCATGTAAAGAAACAATGAGCTCAAGTTCATATTTCCATATTAGTCCCATAATAATAATAAGAGTAACACAAGTATAATGTTATAAATAGAGAAAATCATCAGAATATTTTATAATTCTTAAGCTGTTCAAAAATAAAGTTACTAAGAATTTAATCTTAGTAATATAAATGTGATAGAAAAGCTTCTAAAATAAAAGGGCCTGGATTCTCTATCAGTTAAAGACAATGTTCTTCACAAAGGTTCCAGCCTCTGCATTAAACTAGGTCAACCACACAACTAGGAGCTTACAGCACTGTTCCTGCGAAATGCCCATATCTATAATGACTTTAAGATGGTTGATCTGAACATTTTGTCACAATGTGGAAGTTAGGTCTGTCTCTATCCAAAAGTATGAACAGCTATTACATTCAATACATATACAAAATGTTGATTTATCTCATTTAATATAAGTGAGAAAAAACATTAATTGAAGCTATAAGTATTGGTGATTGCATTCTAAAGACTGCCACAAATTATAAATTTGCTAAACCATATTGATATATTTTAGAGCCTAGTAAGGGCATATATTTCACATACTGTATTAAAAACTGGGAGAAAGAGGCTTACCTTCCACAAGTGGATTCATTTACTTCATTGTTAATTATTGTTCAATATCTATGCTTTTATTTGTAAACAGAATGGAATTAAATACAATAAAGTCTCCTGCACGTAAGTATTGTACAAAGCACTTCAAGCTTTTCTAAAATCATTCCACTGAATGATTCTATGAGGTTCCATCTCTGACGGAGTAGTAAGAGAGAATCCACGTCAAACTACTCCCTGCAGTTTTCTATAGAATCCAACACTCTGTCACTATCTTCCCAAAGTCATTTATTTCCTGCTTCTCTCCACTGCTTAAAATCAGGAATCTCAGTGCTAGTCCTCAAAACAACAAATAACTCCCATCTCACAATTTTCAGACAAGTTCTGAAACATCCCATTGCTACTTCTCTCCTTAGTGTCAAAAACTTGCTCAAATTTCACTGTACAAAAATGTCCTCTCCCACTTGATTTAAAAGTATAGTTCTATTATCTTGCCCAATCTCCTTTCCTTAAGGTGCTTTCTGGGATAGCATTAACACACTTCATACACATTATATTTTGTCTAAACCTTTTGGGAACTTTTCACACTAAACTAAGGACAATAACCAATAATTTTGGTCTGTTATGTGTTTTCTGCTAAATGTATAACCCAGAATTATGTCTATCTTTCATAGACTTGCTTAGTCAATGACTGCAGAATAAAAGAATGAGAACAAAATATTTATGAAATTCTTATTTAATGAAATTCTATAATGAAAATGTTTAGTCCTAAATGTTTAGTTAAATATTTTTCAGTTGTTTTATTAACTGTGAATTGCATTTTGTATGACATAGATATGCAGAGCTAAAATTTAGAGTCTATCATAGAAATACCAAATCTCCATAAATTTGTTATGAATTTTACAAAGAGGCCTTTGTGGTTTTAAATGAATAATCTATCTATTGAGTCTCAAAGATGCAGTTAAATCCAAACATCCCATAAAGACGTACATTATCTGAATACTCCTATACATTGTGGAAAGCAATGTATTAGTGACAGAAATAAAATGATTAAATAGTGCCTGTGGTCTACAATTTACTACTTTCAGTTAGGGATTTTATATAGTTGAATTATTCACCATAACAGCTTTTTTTTTTTTTTTTTTAGGTTAAACTCTAAACCTTTGATAGGTGATTACCCATTTATATAGCGTAGTTCTATAATTTTTATTAATGTGTCATAATTCC
This sequence comes from Petromus typicus, assembly GCA_004026965.1. Taxonomy (NCBI): domain Eukaryota; kingdom Metazoa; phylum Chordata; class Mammalia; order Rodentia; family Petromuridae; genus Petromus; species Petromus typicus. The sequence continues at coordinate 26,530 of PVIR01005478.1, forward strand.
AGTAATGCATTAATATTCTCACAAAACTTTTAACTTGATGTACGGCACAGATAAGGACTAAAGAGCAAATATGGGAAAAAGCATTATAAATGACTTAGATACAAACCTGGCTTTTAAATTAGTTACAAATAGAGACAAAATGTATAAAGTCACCAGCATTGATTAAGTAAATGTGGATATCTGTTCAAAAGACTAAATCAAGTTAAAGACTATGAGAACTGTCATACTATAAACTTTTACATGTATATCTTTAATAATAATTTTTATTTTAATTACTATACAATGCAAATGTATTTAGATCAATAAAATGAGTAGGGATTTAAAAAAAACAAAACTGCTTGAGGGTTTTTTCTTCCATAGTGTTTGCCACATTCTGTAAATATATTTATGTTTTTTACATTAGTTTTGAAACTGAGTAACACCTGATCATTTGTGTAATTTTCCTGGAAGCAAGAAAAGACTTTCTTTTTGATTTTTATGCTTTGCTGATGATATTTATCTTTATAATTAATATTTTGTCTATAAAGATGACATAAATGATTTAAAAAACACTTGTCATAAAGAAAAAATAATAAAATATATCCATTATACTAATATTTCACTTGTATGAATACTTCATATTTCATTTAAAATGTTAATGACTACATAATATTTAATAATGCTCTACCGCACTTTTAAACTACTGTTCCACTGTTTTGGCTTCATTTGCTGTCATTGTAAGTTATATTACAATTAAAGTCCTGAGATACTGGTGATTTCAGATGCTTGGGAAAAGCTAGGAGAAAAGTTCGCAGCGCAGACATTTCACAAGAGAGACTGAGAGAGTGCAGGAGAGCACGCAGAGGCAGCTGGGAAGGAAGAAGCAGGAGGAGAGGAATCGGTGAAGTCATTCCTCTTAGCTGAAGGGCTCAGTTCCTGCGGAGGACAACTAAGAATTCGGTAGTATGAACTGGAGTCGTTTCGTGTTTATTTCTAGTGGAATGCTTCTGTTTAGTTTGTTTTGAGACCTTCAGGTTTTTCCGGTCTCTCACGTTGTAGTCTGTACTCTGGGCCCTGCTCCTTTTCAGCATAGCCAGAGCCGATCACATGCTCTTGAACTAACATTTGAAACTCTACAGTTGTCTGAACTTAACCCATGGTTGATGATTAATACAGTGAAGGACAATGGAAAGAAAAATTCTTTTTTTTTTTTTTTTTTTTTTTTTTTTTTTTTTTTTTTTTTTCCAGTAGTGCTCAGCAGCTTATATCCTGGCCTGCTAAGGTCTAATTGCCTGCTTAATATTTTCTACTCACTGCCTCAAATTCCTCCAAGTCGTATTTTCTTTTGAAAACCTTTGGCCAAGACTTTGCCACTAATCCACTAAAACTTCATGATCAAAGTGAACCGGTACTCGAATGTCACAGAATCTAATCTCAGAACTCAAATTACTTGATCTATTCATATCTTTTTTTCTTTCTTGACAAACTTCTTCTTCTGAATCACTGAGTGCTTGATCTTAGGCTCCAAGGAAAATATAAATAAGATAGTGCATAAGATTTTCTCTGAATCTTTACTTCCATTATTAATATGAAAATGAAATAAAATCTATGTTCTTTTGTATTTATATATTTATATTTTACTAGATGACTGAGTATTCATATCAAACTTTAGAATATTTTTCTCCTTCTTTCTTTCTCAAATTGTTAAATGACTAATCTGTTACATGTTCATGAAACCAACCTGAAACTGTATTTTGTTTCAGAGATTCCTAAAGTTATGACTTACTAGGCTAGAAAAAGTGGAAGGAGGGGATTGAATTCATTTATCCAGACACAGGATTTACCAGGCACTTATGAAAATAAGCTTGCATATCATTTTCTAAATTAATTATAGAATATTTTGCTGTTTATTCATTTAATCATGTCTCAAAATGTATGGAGTTATTGAATAAATGTTGCAAGTATTTTATTCTCAAATATTTTCTCCAGTATTTAGAGCATGACAAATGATTGTAGAAGATACTCCAGAAACAAACCTTAATAACAGTGTCATTAGATGAGAAATTGTCTGTTCATTACCATAAAAACTATGATTTCTGATGAAATTCATTTTAAGAATAGATCCTATTGGACATCTTATTGAATTCTTAAATCAGTAGAGCAAATATTCATTACATTCAGCAAGTTGGCTATTAGGTCAAACTCATCCTTGAAGACCAGAGATGTAAATAGCAGGTAAAAATTAAGACATATTTTAAGTGGCTCAGTATTTTATCACTGGGTAAATATACAAAAAATGGGATTGTCATTTGATTTTTCTTTAGATTGAAACTCTATTTGTTCTGTAAAGGAAGAACTAACACTTTTATATAAAGTCATTATATTTTGGATATTAGTCTAATGCAAGAAATTACATATTAAAGAAAATTATTATAAGATGTTCAGAAATTAACATGCTAAAATAATGAGAGCCACATTATCCTTCACTAATATATTTAAGTAAAAAAAGCTTTTGTCTAATAGCATCCATGTCTCATTTACATAAATGAATTATGCATAAACTTAGAATATATTGAAATGTGCAAAAAGCAAAAGAAATAGTGCCCCTTTTAAAAAATATGTATGCTCAATAATTATTCACTTATTGAAGTTAATTATTCTAAATGTTCTTATATGTCTAATTTTTGAATTATATTTTTATTCTATATTAATAGACAAGACTACTGAAAGATTTTTAAGTACTGAATATATTGAATATATTGTGCAATATAAAACATAACAGTTTAATATTTCAAGAACTGAACCTTGAACTTTTAGTTAAATGAAATGTTATAAGTTCCTTATTGAAAGTCAGATTTATTATAGTCTTTTAATTATATCACCTAAAATTCTTTCAACCTGAACCAATTCATTTAAAAAGAGACTAAAGTTTAAATCATATAAGAATAGGTGGATTAAGAAGAAATTGCCGTAAACAAAGCTATCTGTAATTTTCTTACCTCAATTCCAAGCTGTTTAAAACTAAGCTTTTTTAATCCTACTGTTACTTATCTCATTCATCAGAAACTTTGTTAAAGTAGTTAGTAGCTATGTGCTGTACAAGTTATTCGGATATGAATCTTGCTATGTACTACTTTAATCTTGCATCTGACGTAGGAAGAAAGGTTGAATTTTATTATCAGTGTGTGAAGGTGAAGGGAAAGGGAGGGAAGAGAAGGGGAATGAAAAAAGGATTCAAGATGTGTTGTGTAGGTGTACCACCTCCCAGACGCGGTGTAAATGCTATGTACTGCACATCTGTGCTGAGTTGATATAGATGTTGAAGTGTGGTGAGCTAAGTTCTCTATTAAAATGGATTTGTTTAACTAATGTCTGGTCTTATATGTTGTCTTCTGGGTGGGATTGCCTAAAATATCATTAAAATACAGTGTTAAGAAAATAATTTAATGTTATAAAACTGTACATATGTCCTAATTTGAGATACGATGTTATGGCTAATATAATTTTACCATAATTTTTTTTCCAAATTATTCCTTATGATAGTAAATATCTCAAAGTAGTGTTTTTACTAAACAGAAAAATAACAAATTTGAAATTCTTTAGAAGGAATTATTATCTCTGGTACATTTTTATATTGTTGTCTATTTTATTATTTAATGAGTCAGTTTTGTTACTTTTTAATTGCTTTTGTTATAAAAAGTCACAAAACCAACTTTTGACCAAGTATCTGCTCTATAGCAGTACGTTTCAAAGTTTAGCTTTAATTTTGTCCCTAAATTTTGATTTATGCTTTCTTGTCCCATGTAGGAAACAAAACTTTATCCCTGCCTAATTGGGACTTTTGGATGAGTCTGCTGTAAAACAGATTAAATGGAGAAAAAACATAACAATCTATTTAATATAAATTTTCAGATCACTAGAAACTTCACAAGAAATTGAAGACTCAAAAGAATAGATAACCTTAAATTATTTTGTAGTACTTTTCTTTTTGTTCTTTTCTTTAAGTTTATTCTTTTTTATCTTTATTGGTACATTAAATATACACATCATGATTGCACTCCATAATGGGGATTTGTAGAAGTGTAAGACACAACTTAAATCTCATTTTTTCCCATAGCCCTACCCACCCTACCACCACCCCATATACATAAAATTTGTTTCCTTACTTTTTTGTTACAATCTCAACATTTTCTCCCTTCACCCTATTTTACATTGAGCATTTTCTATTTCACAATATATAACATACAATTCTAGGACTCATTTACATCTTTATTTTCTCATACCAGAGAAAAGATGCGAACTACTATCCTTTGAAAACATACCCCAAATTTTCTGCCCTGGTAATGTCCTCAAATTCATATGGTGATGATATTCTGACTTCAGCAAAGTGAGGGGCTCCTTCCCTGCCAACAGAAACAGCTTCATATGAATAGCAGAAATTGGGACACACTCCTATAACCCCAGTATTCAAGAAGCTGAAGCCGAAGAATACAAAGCCAACCTGAAAAATTATGGGGCTATAACTCAGTGGTAGAATGCCTCTGGGTTCAAACTCTTTGATCTTTGATATCCCAACCTTCAGAACTATGAAAAAAATTTCTCTCTAGTTACCCATTCTAGCTTAGGCTAGTAACTAAACTACAGAAGAAGGCTGAAGAATGATCAGAATAATTTTACAAGGTCTATATGGGCACAGTTTTCTCAGTCTTCTCTTATCTCCCACTTTCAGGAAGAAACAGGTGAATGCTATAGCCCTGCTCTTGCTACACCTATTTTTATTGTTGTTTGAGAGCCTTTTCCTCAACCAAATCAGCATGCCAAAAAAAAAAACAGGTTTAGGGGTGCTGTATTTTGCCACTATTTCATTCTCAATGTGTAGATAAAGAAGATAAAATTCAATTTCTAGCAACAGTAGGGTCAACTAAAAGACAAACCAGGCCTGCACAACCTGTGAGTATGTAGGACAAAGTAGATCAATTAAGTGATCCCAGTCTTGTTTTTTTTTGCTAATACAAAATGAAAGTTATCTTGAGTTATTTCTTATAAATTCCTGCATTGGATTATACAGTAAAAATGGTTGACTCACAAGAAAAAAAATAACTCATAATTGTACAACTAGGAATTATCCATTGAATTTGATAAAAATCACCTGCTAGCTGGATGTCTCTAACCAAATATTCCCTTTTCTTAGTTTTCTGTCAGTTCCAGAAAGCACCTTTTTTCCCATTACTTCACTAGATGTTTAAACTATTTCCACTGAAGGCAGGCTTTGTGTGTCAACCGTTTGTGTGCTCAATGAAGTTTTTACAATTTTATTACTTTTTATTAGTGGTTTGCCTAGCTTATGTAGTCTGTGGCTGAAGGATTGAATCAACCTGATGATTCATTTGTTTTTCTGCCCAAAATAAATGTTTACGGCTTGATATAATTTTCTTTGCACAAAACTCTGTCTTCCTGCTTGTGGGCTTTGATGTTTATGTGCTTTCTTTTGTTTTGGGGTATACATGATATACAAAACAAGCAATAAAATAAAGTTGATGTATGAAAACAGTTAATTCAAGATCTCTTCTATCCAAGCACTCCTGAGTCCATTAGTCAGAGAAAACACTACTCACTCATAGAACTATTTAAGATTAGACACTGATGTCCACACATATACACAAAGACATCAAAATGGCCTTACACAAAATTCTCTTACAAATTCTTCTATGTCTGTTCATCAAGTAGTAGCTCCTGGAAAGAAAAAAAATACTTGTTTTATGTAAATTTTCTGGATTCAGAGTGAAATGATGGTATAATTTTCATATGTTTGGCAAAATATTGAAAAAAATTTGTTTGGTTTGTGATTTTTTCTTTTCTTTTTATATAATTTCCTGTTTTTGTTTCCTGAGATTCTTTGCTGAAGAGTTGTGCATCATTGTCTTTTAAAAATGCCTTTCTTCTCTGCCTAAAGCCTTAGAAATCAAGTTCCCCCTGGTGCCACTTGGCAAAAAGAATTATGGTAGAAGGAATGCCACACAGTCTGAGAACTCTACTGAAGACTCCTCTCTACTTCTTTTATTGGAGCCTGATATTCTGTACATAGCTCTGCACTTTATATGTGCGTATATCATGCAGCACTGTAATTCCAATATTAGAGTACCTGAATTTTTCAAGGAGATATTTTTACCTGTGAAAAATAAGGGACCCTTAGTTTAGTGAAACTTCATGATGTTTTCGTTAGTCTCGACTGGAGGTAGAAACAGAAAGGAGAGAAGAACAGAGTAGGTTGTGGTTGACTTTAAACACCCTGCTCCATATTGGGCTTTCAGTTGGGGAACTGTAGGAGTAATTGACACAGCACTGACTGACTTGTCCTATTTGAATTTTTTGTAAACATATGATTTCAGAGAACTTAGATATCTGAGTTACAGAGAAATATGTAAAGAATAGATTTTCTTAGATATGTGCAAATAATAGATTTTTTATTTAATGTATTTTACCACATCATTTGTGAAAACAACCACTTGACTCTATTAGACAAATAAATCAAATTGCTATCCTCTCATTATTTTTTCCCTAGCATTTACCCAAATGTCATTTCCTTAGCTTTTAAAATTACATGAGCAAATGTGAGAGATTTTTTTCTTGTTGTTCAGATTTCCAGGAAGATGAAAGTTGATGTTTGGCTCAGTGACATTCCTGCTGTTTTCTTGTCCAGTTCTACAACAGCACAAAAATTTCAAGATCTCCTTCCGTAGTTAAGTATTTGTTTCTAAGTGTGCTGCTTACTGAAAAATTATGTCCTCAGAAGATTCAGCTGGGACACTGAGTACTGGCGTGGAGCAGCAGAGGGCAAACTATGGCACAGGTGCTGCAGCAGACACATAGCCCTCTCTGTTCGTAAGTCAAGTCACAGGGCCAAGGTCTGAGCAATTATCGCAGTGCATACAACACCATCCCAAAGGTCGTCTTAATTCTTAAAAGTATAGCAACGTCTACCATTCATTTAAAATCTGTTTGCATCATTGAAAGCTAGGCTACTGTGTTTTTCATTTAAGACAGAAGATGGTAATGTATGAGTTGTTTTTCTAAACTAAAAATCTTAGTTATTAAGGTTTAATTGTAAGTAGGTGCTTTACAATAAGTGAGTTTGGGGTGGCAGTTTTGACATTCCCCTAGCATGTTTGCCATCACTGTTTTAAAGCATGAATGGCTATGTGTCATTAGGAGGTCCATTAGAGATGTCAGGCAAATTTTGTGTTTCTTATATTTTCACATATATTGGGATATATTTGTTTTCTTTCTTACATTGAGTTTCTCAATGCATTGTAGGTAAAACTTAGGAATACATTCTGCTCTATTCCATGCAGTGTCTGGGCATGTGAAAGGAGGTGAGGGAGAAAGATATGAGTCTCGTGTGAAGACATCTGTGCACTTGAGACCTGAGTAGTGGTAACAGAAGACAGGAAAAAACACACAGACACGCATAAAGAGAAAAGCTGGAGCCAGATGAAATGCAGCCCTCCAATGGAGAATCTGCTTCCCAGTATCTGTTCAGCATGTTTATTTTAACCAGTCTGAAGCGGGTGTGTTGAGGGATGGTTTCAGAGAGAACAAGCTGTGTATTATGAGGAGAATATGGTAAGTAGGCCTTTCTCAAGACTAGCCTGTCGTGTTTCAGTTAGCCATTAAGACAATGGAGGTTTCCTCGCTGTTTCTTTTATCCTTCAGCCTGAACTAAAGGTCTGAAGCTGTGTACAAGAGGTGATAGTGACCATCCATGTCCTGAAACCCAGGCCTTGCACGTTATTTAGGGGTTTAGGTGAAGACCTGGACTCAGTTACTTCCTACCACTCCCTGCAAGATTCATTAATGAAAATTTGCACCTGTACATGATAAATCTCAATTCTTACTTTTTCCCCATCCCCTTTCCCTTGCTTCAATCCCACACCCCTCTTTACAAAAGCTTTGTTTGTGTTGTTTTTTCTTATCTTCATTTTTTCTTTCTTTTAATTACTTTCCTCTGCCCAACATCACGAGTTTTTTTTTTTCTCCTTTGAACATTTCCATCTTATTCCACAATATCTAGTATACATTTTGATTCTTATTTACACCTTTAGTTTCTCCCACTAGAAAAATGATTAGGTATTTGCACAGATGTGTCCTATTTATTCCACTTACAATTGCAGCCTCAAGATGCATCCATTTAATTATACGTGGCTCATCTTTGTCTTTATGGATGAGTAATATTGTGTTTTATTAAATACACACACAGAGCTTCTTTATCAAGTCACCAGTTGATGGACTTTTGAGTTGTTTCTAAGATTGAGGTAATAGAAACTGTGCTGCTATAAACATGGGTGCACATATGTCACTATATTCTTTTAGTTAATTCCAGAACATACCCAGCAGAAAGATATCTGGGTCCAAGGGGACCTCTAATCGTAGTTTATTCAGGAATTTCCACACTGATTTTCATAGTGCTTGTACCAGTCTACATTCCTACCAACAATGGAGAAGAGTTCCTTCCTCCCCACAGCTCTGCTAGAATTTATTATAAATTGATTTCTTGATAGCAGCCATTCTTTGTGGACTAAGATGAAACCCCAGTGTTGTTTTCATCTGCATCCCTTGAGTGCCCAGTGATGTTGAAGACTTTTTCATGTTTCTTTGCTGCTTATCCTTCTTTACCTGAAAGATGTCCATTCATTTCAGAAGTTTCTTTTTGAATTGAGTCTTTAAATTTTTTTGTAGGAGTCTGATCTTTTTTAAGTTCTATATATTCTAGATAATAGTCCTTTGTCTGAGGAATAGCTAGCAAATTTTTTACTCATGTTGTACATTGTCTTTTTGCTTTCTTGGTGGCTTCTCTTGCTGTGTAGAATAATTTTAATAAGATGAGATCCCAGTTGATTCTTTCTGCTGGTTCTTGTGCTGCTGAGGTTTTATTCTTAAAGTCTTTTCCTACACCAGTGTCTTCCTAGCCTATCTTTCAGTATGTTTAGCGTTTTCTGTTTTCATATTTAGATCTTTGACCCATATCCATTTTAGTTTAGTGCGTGGTAAAAGATACAAGTCTAGTTTCAGTCTTTGTCAGATGAAACTCAGTTTTCCAAGTACCATATTTTAAAGAAACTATCATTCTTCTATGGAGGATGCTTGGCTTTTTTGTCAAAGATGAAGTGGCTTCGTATGTCTGAAATTGTGTGTGCATCTTCATGTAGTAAATCATATAGAAAATTATAGACTAAACCATATAGTAAAGTAATTTGTGCCTCTCCATATAGTATATCACTATAGCATATAGTAAATGTGATATATCATTTTATTCATTACACAGGTTTCTATTTTTTTATTCTCAGAAAAAGCTATCTAAAATAATGCTCATTTACAAAATTAAAGTTTATTATCCCCCAATTGATAATATGTCTATGTAAATTAAATCAACTTAACCCCCTGAAGTATCTGAATCAATAAATTGCAAGTAGATAATAGTTAATATTGTTAGTTATTTTTTCTTAATCTTCCTGATTGGAAAGCAAACTAGACTTGGGGGGCAATAATTTCTTTTCATATATTTTTTCATCTACTTTACAATTCTTTCCTTTGTTTTTTTCATAGCAAAACATGGTGGCTGATTCAAGTTTAAAGTAACTGTCCAGTGGGAAAAGTTCTGAAAAATGACCTACTTCCTGCAGCATCTTTCCTTGGAATTAAATGGAATATACTTGTTCAATTATAGTGTTTCTAGACTTTAGTAAAAACCGTAGCAACTGTTACTTACACAACAGAGCATTGGCCATGTCTGATTCAATAACAACTTCAATATATTAAGAAAAATAATATATAATCCAACTTAATGTATTATGTGTTTAGATGTATTTTAAGAATCATCAAGTTGAGCTTAGATCATATATTTTAAAACCACACAATTAACAATTGGAATATTAGAATATTAGAAATAAATTCTGCCTTACATCAAATACGGTTCAAATCATTAAATTGGCAATTTCTTTTTTTTTTTTTTTTTTTGGACACAAACATTTAACTCATAAGATAAGAAACTCGTAAGTATGGTAATATTAGATACATCCATGTTTTGAGAGAAAACAGGTGATTCAACATAAATGAATTTGCGAGTGAAATAAGAAGTTAGTGTTTCTTCCAGTAAATTGAATATCAATGTATATTTTCAAAACAATGCAAAATCTATCTATATTTTAAATATATTTGCTATTCAGAAATCTATGTTATCTGCTAAAGTAATGTCATTTTAATTCCATGTTCTATGAAATTTTAACGTTTGGGTTAACTAAAAAAACCTTAGTATATGTCATAATATTATCCAAAAAGTTATTTTTATAGAGAAGATAACCAAAAATAGTTAACCTCTAGATCATAGAATTTTCTTATAAAAAAAAAGAAAAACAGTTCACCATATGGAGATATATAAAACATAAGTTTACATGAAGTCTTGAGTTAATTCAAGGAGTGGAATCTAAGAGTTGGCAATGAAGTAAATGGTATATTATTTTAGAACTGTTCTCAAGGAAGAATTCTCCTCAAAACTAATTTCAATTTTAAATCAGACAGACTTGTATGACTATGACAGTGTGTTGAGAGAAAGCGCAAATGGTCAAATCCTCTAAGCTTGGATCGTTTCAAAGACTTTCTTTCATCCACAAAGATATAGTCATTAGACTTTTCCATTGGTACTAATCACTGCTGTATTTTTATGAAAAATAAAAAATAGTGACAAACATATACTAAGACTGTCTTTTTGAGATAAGCAAGATAAAACTTTAACTTTGCAGTATCTTCATCTGAATTTGATAATCAATCCAACCAATGTGATGATACCACAGCTGATAATTTCTCACTCATATCAATAAAAGTTCTAATTTGAGAAATCTAAAAGAACACTGAAGCAAAAATACGGTTAACAAAGACATATTACATTTTTCTCTATGAAAAAATATTTTGAATTTAATTATTTTAAAATTAATTAATTGTAATAATAATAATGATTTTCTAATACAGTGGTGCATAAGTTCATGAAAACTTTTTTTTTTCAAAAGATTAAATTCACAAACAAATATGTTTGGAAAAACGAACAACAATCGTAGCCATCTTTCCCACATGAGCACATATGTGTCCATCTTTTTCAAAATCCACAAAATTGAGTTTGTGCATCAAAGTATCACTATGACTTCATACTTTTTTTAAAAAAAATCAAACATTAACATTGTATGAGTTTACTTGCTGTGAAATTTTTGCAAGTTCTACCAATCTATTTTCTGACATTTATTATTTAAGAAAAATAGGTCAGCCTTCTTTCTAAACCCTTATAGAGACACACATATCTAATTCACTTGGGTGATAAACTAAAAGATATGAGCTCCAAGAGAGAAGAACATTAATACAGGAATCTAGCACTTTAAATGGCTCAGCAATTTGTCAAGGTTATATAATCTGGATCACAGTTTTAAAGCAATCAACACACAGCTTACATCTAGCTAAGAAAAGCTACATTAGGCAGCAACAGTGTTTACCAAGAGAGCTAATTTAATAAACTGATTGTGAAGATCAGTTTGGAGATTCCAAAAAAAACCCCTACAAGTAGAGGTGCCATTTGATCCAGCTATTCCTCTGCTAAGTATATACAAAAAAGAATTAAAAGATTAATAATACAGCGACGTATGTGCACCCATGTATATAGCAGCACAGTTGTGATTGCTAAATCTTAGAAACAACTATAATGTCCATCAACTGGAGACTGAATAAAACAGTTGTTGTTCTTTTACAGAATGGAGTATTACTCTGCCATAAAAATGATAAGGTTGAATCATTTATACTAAATGCACATACCTTGAGGGCATCCTCATACGTGAAATAAATAGGTCATAGATGTGTAAATATAGTATCTTTTCTCTGGTGTGAGAAAATGAAAATATAAATGAATTCTGGAATGTATGTTGTATATTGTGAAGTAGAAAATACTCAAAACAAAATGGAGTGAAGTGATAAATAGTAAGGGGAAAATAATGCGATTATAACAAGAAAAAAGGAAAGAAAGCTTATGTACATAGAGTATGGTAAAAAATTACAATTAAGTTGTCTTATAAACTGGTACAAATTCTAATTGTTTAGTGTAATCATGATGAGTATATGTAATGTACCAATAAAGATTTCAATTTTTTTAAAATGCCATAAAAATTATTTAAAAATTGTGAATAATTTCAAAAGATGGGCAACCATGGGAATGAAAACCATTGAAGAATTTTCTGAGCCTATACTTAATTCATCTCACTATTGCCTACTGAGTAAAGTTCCCAGGTGTATTAAAACTCCGTGATAATTTATAGATTGGGTGAAATTCCCATGTAGTTCATTTTTCTTAGGAGGCATAAAAGTCCAAAGTTTGGTGGTCCTAGTAGACATTTATTATTTGTAGTTGAACCTAGAAATCCTGAGTTGTAAAATATTTTTAATCATTTTATTTTACACAATTTGTGCTGCTGTAAAAGTGTTTTCATCAGAGTACTTTATAAACAGCAGATATGTTCTTCAGAATCAAGGAACCAAGATTTGGTACATACATGATAAGTGGATGCCCACGATACACCTTCACATGGTATGAGAACATAGAGAAAGGCAAGCCCCCTCAACCCTTCCTGTAAAGGAATTAATCTTCAACGTTTGTGTTCCACGTCTTGTGGACCTGTCATCTCCCCAACAACCCTACCTGTTAATACAAGTCCTCTGGGGATTAGAGGACAACAGATGAATTTTGGGAATAGAAAATCACTCAGGTCACAGCAATAATCTCTTAATTCCCTCATTATATAGTTTAGGAAGTGTTAATTTTATATTTTTATATTATATGACAAAAAAGTCCATCTACATACAAACCACTAACCACAAATAATATATAACATGAAATATCATTATAACAGTGTAATAGAGGAGTGACTATGGGCTGATATGAAATATGTTTGTTTAAAATCCTTTCCAAAATAAAAAGACTTAAGTAAATGACATGTCTGGATACTGATAGTTGAGATGTGGATTCATCAGCTGCTGTGGATGAATGTGAAATGTAGGACAGCAAAAATGTAACAAGAAATAAGGAATTTTGTACCTACAAACTCTCCATGTTGAATACAATGATGATGTATATTCATAATGTACCAATAAAGATTTGAATTAAAAAAAAGAAAAGAACTCTTTATATACTCCTTTTTCTGAAAGAAAAGAATTGTGTCCTAATCATGTTAGTACTTTTTAATTTAAAAACGTAAGTATTATAAGCAAAGGGATTTTTACTTATTTTCCTGGAAAGGAGACACACCATTGTTCTTTTAACTGATAATTTTGCTTCTTGTTCAATGATAATCCCGTAATCACACATTAAGAACTCTAATTTTTTTTTTGCTATTACTAAAGCGCACATAATGTTTCTGCATATCTTTCTGTGGTCTGACAGATTTTTTCCAAATGAATCAATTTTATTCCATTTTATGGATCATCCATGATTTCTTTATCTATTCTGTTATTGAAAAACATCTCTGTTGCCTCCAAATTTTGACAGTTTCTATAAAACTGCTGAGAACAGTTCTGTGTAGGTTTTTGGATGGATATATCATTTCAGCTTATCTGGATATATACTGAGGAGTGTGATTACTGGATAATATTGTAAAAATAGATTTAGGTTTAGACTTCTGTACTGGAAAACTATACTGCAGAGTGGCTTTATCAAAGCACACTCGGTGAAGCAAAACTAATTGTTCTTAATTGCATCTTATTTCTATCTTTCCTCAGAATGATGTATAATTATGTTAATTTATAATTAATACTTTGACTATAGAACCACCATGCTAGAGTTGAATGTACCTTTGCCTATTTAGGACCAGGTGACATTGATGTATTTCCTGAATCTTAGAAGATCTTAGGCAAGATATTATTAACCTTAAAGAAAACTTATTTAATTTTTGTAAGACTGTATAATTTATTTCCCCTTTTTTGGTTGCTTAACTAATTTTCTCTTTTTAAGGGGATTTACACAAATTTTGATCACTTTGAAGACTACATAATATTTAAAACACATTTCAGTGACTTTTTTGAGTTTTTGTACTCATATATATTACACTAATATTATTATTCCTGAAATGAAGATGTATCAAATGAGTTTTCTTTTTATTTTCCCAATAATAATATATCAGTTTTTAAAAACTCACTTGGTTTATAAAATCATTGACATTAAAATTAATATGGAAAATTTTCTCTCATATTTTATATGATACAATTTTCAAACAAAATATATACTCATTAGTTACAAATTCTGAAATCAATTATAGTTATTCATTAGTATTGCTTATAAGTACACCAGTTACTTTTTTAGATGAATTCATTTGGATTTTGTTTTGATATTCATAGATTCTATTTGTTTTGTTTACAAAGGATTACTGTTATTTTTCAGGCATGAGTTTTGTGTATTTAAGCAAAATTAAATCAGTAATAAATTTAAATTTTGAAATCGAGAAAAAGTTCAACTACTGTCAATTTTTATTAAAAATTTTGACATTCCATTAACTCTTGAAACAAAGCAGTTAGAGAAATTATTATTTTTCTTATTTACGTAATACGAAATTTGAGTATAAGAGATGTAGTTCAGTGGCGCTGTGCAGCTGGCCAAGGTCCTGTGTTTGATCCCTGGTATTGACAGAGAGAAAGAGAGAGAGAGAGAGAGAGAAAGAGAGAGAGATTATAATCTTAGTATATGAAAAGTTATATTAATCAAACATTTATGATTTTAAGTAATTCAGCAGTAGCATATATGTGGTTACTGTTGGATACTATTTGTGATGATATTAATAAGTGCTCCATTTAATAGTGAAGGGCAAGTGGAAATACTTCTTTTTAAAAATGTAAAATTTTTATGATGTTTATGCATTTTTTATGTTTTTCTGGTTTAAAATGAATAGCAAGCATTGTACAACTTGGGAAAAATTCATTTATACACATACATTTACAATATTTAAAGTTATGCTTACCATAATTATTGTTTAATCCAGAATATATGTTAGCATGTAAATTCATACATTTACATTCTTGATTTCCTTTCATATTATCATCACCTATTTCTTAGGTAAACTAGAAAATATTTTTTAAAATAATTTCATCACACTACTGATATCATTTTTAATTGATACAGTGAAATTTTAGACTTGAATTATTTCTTTTTTTCTTTTTTGTAAAAGAAGACTTTGTTGATGTTTTGTTAACTGCAGAATAAGGTTTGTTTGTTTGATTGGTTGGTTGTTTTTTTTTTTTTTTTTTTTTTTTTTTTTTTTTTTTTTTTTTTTTTTTTTGAGATGGTGTCTCAATTTTGTAGTTGAGGCTGGCTCTGAGCTCAGCCTCAAGCTAACAGAAATCCTCCTGCCTCTGCCTCCTGAGTGATAGTTTTATACGTGTGGACCACCACGCCCTGCACGGTGATATACACAATAAGTTTTATATATAGAAGGTACTGGACTTTCTGAGATTCATTTTGTGCCTTTTTTCACTTTGCATTTGGGTTCCGTAGGAACTCTAATATAGATTTTGTGTTTTGATCACTATCAGGCCGGGGGTGTGCCATGACACACTATTGTCCCCCTAATCAGCTGCTCATCACAAGTGTAAAAGTGGACACTGAGCTGTAAGGTGTTGCCAATCTCTAATGTGCATTGGGTTAGATATATCAAAATTTTTTCTAGAATATTTCGACTTAACAATAGACATTAGGATCTAACTTCAGCATAATTTGAGGAACGTTTACTATTTAATTCAAATGCTATAAACACTCTAAGAGAAAGCAAAAACATTTGCAAAGGCTTTTAATTGGATCTAATGCATGCATTTAACACATTCATTTATCAAGCTATTCTAGTAATGTAATAACTAAATACAAGAACTAAAACCCATTCCATTGACTCTTGTGAGATCAAAATTCTCAATACAACAATGGCTGATTTGACACATTCTCTTGGTTTTACTGAGAGTAACAAAATCCCTATGTATAACAATATATTTCTTTGTTTGCTTGTTTGTCTTTTTTTTTTAACCAGGATTTGCCTGAAAAGTCACCTGGCCTTACAATGTCTGGCTGGGTGGAAAATGGTGCTTTACTACCTAAAAATTTTTCTAGTCTGTCTATTTAATGGGATTAAAGGAGAGAAGTTAAAAACTTTGAATATACTTTCATTCATCAGTGTTTTCACTTACATAACAAAACCAAGAGCACTTTAATGTAGAGCAAAGGGATTTATTCTGAGAGTAGCAGCTGTTGGTAGCCCCTTAAGGAAATAATATTTTTATGTTGTGAAGCTGGAGAAATACTAGATCATGTCTAAAGGTTTGTTCTGGATCTGCTCTGACAGTCCAGTTGTTATACATTGTGGGGACACCAAGGTATCATAAAATGCTTCTAAATTGAAAGTAATACAACCAACTGGATGTTTCAAAATGGATCAGAACATGTTAAAGTATTTCTCTAAATTCTATGTAGATATTATTTGTTTCATGTACAGTAATCCCCTTTTATGGGTGGAAACTTTATTTCAAAACTCTCAGTAAGCATCTGAAACAGTGAAATGTACAACAACAATATATGAATTTATTTTTCTTTTTTTTCTAAGAATGCACATGTAACTTAAGGCCTCTTCCATCTTAAGGAAGAACTTATGTGCTTTGGCTATAACTTTTGAAATCTGAGGTACATCAGCAAAGCACTATGAATTTTTCTTCTGTACAATTTCATTGACAGAAAAGGCTTTTATAGCTTTGATTTTAGCAGCCTTGACTTATTAGTTTTCTCCTTGCAAGAGCTTAATGGTCCAAAGGAATAGAAATGAGAGCAATAAAGAATTGCTGTGTGCAGAAACCTAATAACTCCATCCCATGTAAACATTATATGAAATGACATAAGCTAAGAGAGATAATATCAACACGTATGTAAAAGCTGACAGCAGAAGCAGAGACTGAAGAAGGAGAGAGAAGGAAGAGGAAAAGGATTAGAAAATAAAAAGCTGTGACTTTTACATGTAACCATTCCCCAAGATGACTGCATTACATATAAACATGTACTAACAAAATTTTTAAAAACTTTAAAAATATATTAAAATGTAAGGATGTTAATATAAATGTTAACTATGGCAAACACAGTAAGTATAGAGTTATACTTCCAAACCATAATTTTACCATAGATTTAAGGTTGACATCAAGTTATTAAAGTTTGTAAACTTTGTAATCTAGTTCAGAAGAGACAGCAACTGAAACTGAATTTGTGAATAATTGAACTAGAGTTTGGATTTTCAGAAAACATTAACACTTGAAAATTTTTAATAAGTAATGAATATTTATTAGAATTGGTGATTAAGAGAAACATCATGACTCACACTTTTCCATTTAAATGTCACAATTTGTTTCCTGCATATTTTTTCTTCTGAAATTACCTATGTGTATTTCATTTCAGTTCCACAAGCCTCAGGAACCATTATTTCTTTGATTCATCACAAACCTGCGAATTGGCCATATTCCAAAACACCAATAGCAAGAAATACTTTGTTCTGTGCCAATGCTTTCCTTTCATTTCCTTCATGTTTACGCTCCCATCAAACCTAACACCATGAGGCATTTGCAGGAGTCCTGCTCTGCATGGTGAGGCAGGATCAGCACCTCCTTTCCTTTCCTTGATGTCAAGTATGACTTCTTTACATAACACAGTCATTCATTTTCCACCTCACCCATACAGGTCTCTTCTGGACAACTGTTCACTAGGGAGTAGTTTTCTTCAAAGGTGCTAAGATAAACTGGTATCTTTGTATACCACTTTTACATACCCACTTTATTTCCCACAGTAAAGGAAATTTTAAAATCTCCTTCAAAGCTCAGTTGCTATGCTAATTAAAGATAATACATTTCACACGGGAGGCATTTGGTACCTAGACTACCATGTGAAATGTATTAATTTTAATTAGACCCAATCTCAACCCTTGCTCACATGTACATGTATATGGAACAATGAAAGACTCAAGTAGACTTTAAAAATAACATAAGATTTGTATTACAAGACACGGGATCAATAAGAGAATTTCCTTTAGCTCACATATCAAATGTGGTGTAAGTTTCTCAAATGGAGTGATAGATAAGAGTCAACAGTTCATAAATTTATTTTAAAATAAGTTTATATTTAATAAACTTGGTAGTAAACATATGTATTCAAATGATGTGATGTTATCTAAACAAATGTTAAAATAGTGAAATAGATGAAATTTCTGGCACAGTTACATAAAAAATATCAGCATTCTATGTCTCTCTAGGAGAGAGAAATGTGAGCACAAGTATAACTGTAAAATAAATGATTTAGTAAATTTAAGTACATACAGAAATATAAAATGGTATAGATATTTTAAATATATATATATTAATTCAGTATTAATAATTTATAAATTTGTGTTTTGTATTTCTTTTTTCTTTATTTCCAATTTATCATCTATTTGTTTAATATTAATAATATGGCATAGGAAAAAAATGAAGACCTACTAAGCTTAAGAATCTTTCCTAGTTTCTGTGAATTCCATATAATTTAAAGGAAGTATTTTTAGTTTATTTTGTATGAAATACTTATATAAATTAAAAACCTAGTTTCAGTGACCAGTAGAGGATAAGAACATTTTTAACACCAATTTTTTTCACACATTAATAAAAATTAGAAATCATAATTATAACAGCAAAGATATCAAAATATGAATTCTTTACATAGAATTAATATTTAAAAGCCAAATCTGTATCATTTATACTCTTGACAAATATATGTTATATCAGACAGAAAATTCACAATTCATTCTGTAGAGAGAAAGGAGACAATATAAATTTGTGATTTAATAAGTGATCAGGAGACATATCTAGCAATGACAAATAATTTAATATCTCTATGTTTTAAAAATTCATAGCACAAGATATTAATAAATGTCACTGTGATGCTGGTGTTAACAAATATATTGTTTCTGTTTGTATACAGCTTTGGCATGTACACTTATAAACAATGCAAAGTTTTGAACAATGATAATAAAGGACTATGCTACTAGTGTGTACACTTACAATACTGTATTTTGCATTGTCATTTTGTGGCATGCCCTGTCCACTTTTTTAAATCAAGGCTGATTGTAAAAATAGTTACAGTTGTGTCTGCTGATATGGAGCTAGAAGTACCCTCACGCATCTCACATTTAAATCAATAGGCCAGGTCAAGTGTCTGGCTTGCCCTGTCCAGGTGTATAAGTCATTCAGTGATGTTTGCCCAGTGACAAAGTCACCTGCTACACATTTCTCAGAATGTGTCCTCAGCAATAGGCAACACATGACTATAGATGAGACATGGAAAAAAATAAATTTTCTTTTTCCTTATTATGGTCAGTATCTGGGGCCCTGTAAACTAAATGAACATAAGGTTCCGAGGAAAATAATCATTTTTACATATCCATAGATAGATTTTTGGAGAGAACAAATGAATACTTAAGAAAATGATTATACTCATTGGTTTATGCATTATTGTAACAGAAACAGATATGTTGTAAATAAGAAGAGACAGAAAGGAATTGCAGGATGATAAATGTATGAATGAAATTAATGGCAAACAAGATTTATAGTATTACATTTTTGAAGCACACTAAATCTTCTACAGTCCTCAAACCACACAAGTGTCTCTGGCAATTAAGAAACTCTGCTTTTTGGTGTTGTTTGTGGGGAATAGCGCCTTCATAGCAGGAAGTACACACTTTGCTTTTAGGCAAAATAGAAGGCAGAATAAAATGAACACGTAGTTTGAGTGTCAGGATGTTCCATAGTTGTGCTGGTGTCCGCAGGAAGAATATCGTTAGCATGGCGGTGGTTTGCTCCCCACAGTGCACAGTCTGCCCCGAGTGGATGCCCTCAGGGGCTGGGAGAAGCAGTATGGATCCGCGTCCCACCTTTTGCAAGAGCACTCCATCTCCTGGGTCATGGGCATGATCTTCACCGAGCCCTTGTAGACTGCCACCTGAGGTCCACAGTTCATGGTGCAGCCCCGTGTGGTGTTTCATAGGCCCGGGGAGCACACAGCTGGCTCACTCTCTCTGTGCGTGGTGGACTGAGCACAGGAGAAGGCTATTTCCCAAGCACAGGAGAAACTCTGACATTCCCTTCATAACAGACTTACTCCCGAAACAAGGATAAAGTGATACAAATAGTAAAATAGAATATGTTTTGTCTGGGAAACATTAGGTTAATGAATTTAAGCGCCTGCTCACCGGGACCTTTCCTAAACACTTGTATTCCCCCATCACTGAGAGGAACTAAACGAGCCAGGTTCTGTGTGCCAAGCACACTGGAAACCTGTTGGGCTTCTGAGCAAAGCTGAAAGCGGTGAGATCTGGGGCCCTTGGAGCTGCACTGAAAGCATTGTCCATCGTGCAGTGGACGTGAGTGTACAGGACAGAGGAGACACATTAGGGTTTGCATCTAGACCATCCAAAAGTCTGTCTACGGAAGAGTTGTTCTGTAGCTTATGGCCCTATCCCAGGGTCCGCAATCCAGGCTCAGGCCTGGGAGAAGGAGGTGAGGTTATAGGGAAGAGATCCATATAGGACACATCCACGCCCAGGCCCCTTCCTTTTGCTACCTGCCGCCGTGAGATTAGCAATTTTGTACCACTGAGCTCCCCTCTAGGATGTATCTCCTCGGGCTCAAAATCCACGGGGCCAAGTACGATGGACTGAAATTTGTGCAAAAAAGACTGTGCATTAGAAATAAGTAATTGAACATGAGAAACACTAGTAGTTGCAGCTTTTCAAATCCTTAGGAACCACAGCAGACCTTTTCTTGATTAAGTTGTCTGAGATGTTTTGTTACAGCCATGGAAGCTGACTAACAGGGTCAGTCTGTCTAAACAGGGATTTTTCAGATCTTCTCTGAACCTCTTTTACAACTGCGATTCCTGAAAACTGTTTACAGTTAGAGGACTCCATTTCCTTTACCAATGATTTTTTTTTCAATTTTCATAATTATGAATCATTCATAAATGAGTTATGGTCCACTTCACACAAATTGTTTCATCAAAAACTAATCAAGTGCAGTATTTTGGCAAAAGAAAAAATGCACAAATTTACTTATATAGGTTTGAATATAATAGAAGTTCCAATTTATCTTCTATCTGAACTTTTATAGAGTTTCCTGTTTTGAAATAAAGTAGTTTAATTTTCAACAGAATGTTTTAAATAAGAGTTTTATCTGGTAATATATTTTGGTCACAAATGACTTTGGAACCATTTTCACATTTTTAATGGTTCAACTAATTCATCCCTAAAATTACTTATTTTCCTTATGGCACATAATAACATTTTATTGTGATATTTTGTTCATTTTCATTGCGAATTCTGAAACATACTCATTTTATTTTCACTCACTTTGTTGATGACAATATTGAACAATAATAAGAATGCAACAGTCTGTTTTAATAAGTCCATTATAAGTATTCATCTATTATAATTTTTATTGTGATTTGACATCTATAAGTGTGACTAGATGCTTTGCAAAGTGCAAATGGATGAGTAGCACTAATCTCAGAGGTAAAAAAAAAAAAGACTGTGTATTAGAAGTAAGTAATTGAACGTGAGACACACTAGTAGTTGCAGCTTTTCAAGTCCTTAGGAAGGATTGCAAGTCTATTAGCTTCTATAAGACACTGAATTTCATGAGCAGTTAGTGATAATAGCTTTGTACTAGAAGATATCCCTGGGTAGCTGCAGTTATGGCAATAAAATTTTGATGATATGAGGGCCACACTTGATAAAACTAACTGACATCTGTGAAGAATACAGAACAATTGTAGGGTAATTACCAATAAGTTTGCCTGGGAAGTTATAGCAAGAATAGATTTAGAGATTGAATTAGAAAGTACCCTTAAAATGAGTACGCAACTGATAAATCTTGTTCTTATAAACTTTTAAGAAAGCGATTGAGATGTGAATAACATGGATATTGTCATGTAAGAATGTAGATGGCAGTCAAAATCAAGTTGAATAAATAATGAAATCAAAAGTTTATTTTAAAAAAATAGTATATCATCAATGAGGTCCATACTCCTGCTAAATTTCAGAATTTGGAAGAAAATCAGAAAATAATCTTGTCATCCACTTTCATCTTTCTTTCCAACACAAAATATGAGTGAATTCATGTAGAGTAAAGCTAAATTGAATTTTACTATCAATGAAACTATTAGAAAAAGTAACTGGATATCAGATTTTGAGAAGAAAAGTAGTTCATATTTTTCATAATTTGATGCTTTTTGTTATTACTTTCTTCCATCATAATCTCATTGAGCTTTTGTGAGAGAATTTTGAAAGCACTGTGTTGAGTTCCGTGCATGGAACATGGAGGAAACTTTGACTGGAAAGTCCTGACCCTGAGATTAAATGGCACATAGAGAAGGTATATTAAGATCAAATAGAATTTATCACCAGAGTGAAAATATTTCCAACATAAATTTTAAATATTAATAATCATATTCATAGGGTAAAGGGCTACCAACATGATCATTTCAGTAGAAGCAGGAAAAGATTTCAGTAAAATTCAGCGTCCCTTTTGTTAAAAAAAACAAAACAAAAACAAAACAAAACAAAAAAACCCCCCACAGATTGTATCACAGCACAATGAGTTTGCATATGGAAAAATCTCACCTTATGTCACTTAGGAGGGACAAGCCAAAACCATTTCCATAAAGACAAGGAAGAAGATAAATGTCTTCTTCCTCACTTCTTAGAATAGTTTGGCAATTGCAGCCAGAGTAATAAGGCAGGAGTTGGAAATGAAGAATGTGAACATAGTTTGGGAGGAGGTTGAATGATCTCTATGTGCATATGACATGATTTTATAAGTAGAAA
This sequence comes from Petromus typicus, assembly GCA_004026965.1. Lineage (NCBI taxonomy): Eukaryota > Metazoa > Chordata > Mammalia > Rodentia > Petromuridae > Petromus > Petromus typicus. The sequence continues at coordinate 49,452 of PVIR01005478.1, forward strand.
AGTTTAAAAATATTTCACTACAACAGACAAATAATTGAGTGAGTTATCAAAACAAAAATTAACAAACGAAAATCAATATATTTTTGTGTGCCACAAATATAAAATTGTTATTGAAGAAATGACATATAATGGAAAAGGAAAACTATATGTTATTCAAGAGAAAAGAATGAATTTCCTGAAAATAAAAAGAACTCACATAACTCAATATTAAAAACAAACTAAAACAAAGTCAACCCCCAAATGGGTATCTTGAATAGACATTTTTCAGAAATAGGCATATAAATGGCTAACAAGAATATGATAAATATTCAACATTACTAATCACCATAAAAGGTAAATCAAAATCAAAATGGCACATCTAAGAGTTAAAATGGATAGTATTATTTAAATAAGCACTAGGGAGATGAGGAGAAAGGGAAACTCAAGAGATTATTATTAAAATGTGATACATCAATGTTTACCATGCTAGATAAAATAATGTTTATCTGAAAATTTAAAAAGAAGGCTGTCGGATAATCCAGCCACCCCATGCATGTACAGACCTGAAAAGGACTCAGTGTCCTGCAGACACAATGTCCTGCTGTGCTCACAGCTGTGCTTTTCTGGGTGTGTGTCCTTCAGCACAGAGCAGCACACAGAAAATGAGGCATGTACACAGTCCATGCATTGTGGATTCTGTGATTTGTAGCTCAACAGGTAGAGCAAGGTGCTGTTTTATGGACTAAAATACGGCAAGCATAGACAGATAAACATGGCAAATTCTCTCTAAAGGTAAAAGGTTGGTCTCAATCAAAGGAAGAATCATTTATTTAAGAGGATATATTACCTCCACTGTGTATTTCTTTCCTAAGTAAACACCCTCATTGAGATCAATCAACCCTGTATGTGAGGGCTGATTTCTAGGCCTCAATTCTATGCCACTGATTTTTCTGACACCAGTAGCATATTATTTGCATCATTACAATACTGTGGTATGATTTTGTATGGTGTTAATTTTCCTCAGTTATAGTTTTCTTTCCATATAACTGTGGTAATTTTAATCTCCTCACAAATCCACATAAACTTGATAATGAACTCTTTCATTTGAGTAAAAATGACTATTTTCAAAGGAACAACCTAAATCTAGAGATCACTTTATGTAATAATAACATCTTAATAATATTGTCTTTGAATTCACAGATGTGGGAGGACTTTTCATTTGCCTAGTTCTTATAAATTGTATTTCTGTAACATTTCAATGAAAAACCATTCCTATAATTGATGAGATTTGAACCCAAAAATTTAGGTATTTATTTATGTTATTTTCAGAGGAATGTCTACAATTTTCTTTTCAAATTGTTTATTGCTAAATTACAAAAATCAACAAATTTTGTTTCAATCTTGTGTCCTGCTATTTTCCTAAGTTTACTTATTATTTTCTGGTTGCATCTCTGTGGATCCTTTGGATTCATGACAAATGTCACCAGAGATAGGTTCATTTCTTGCCCATTTGGATGAATATCACATCTTTTTCTTATTTCACAGTCCTAGGTAGAATCTTCATTGTAATAGGGATGAAAACAGCCACAGTTGTCTCACTTGAGCATTGGAAATTTTCTCTCATTTTTAACAAATGGAGTTTATTGGCATAGTTTAGGACTACCTTATGATTCAATTCTTTATTAGCAATTTGTACCTGTACATAATATATCAGGATTTCTATTTTTCCCATTATCTGACCCTCCATTAAACCTACTTCCTTTCCATACACATAGGTTTTGTTTTCTTTTTTTCCTTTTCATCATCAATTTTTCCTCTCCCTGCCTTGCCCTGCCTCTACCCACTTAACATTTGATGTCAGCTGAATTTTGCATAAATATCATTTATCAGTTCCATTTTACTTCCAATTTTATTTTGACTATCCCGGTTACAATAAAAAACAAAACACTGCTGTCTATTTCAATTCTCTTGAAGGTATATAAAGTGTAGAAACCACAGAGTCTGTATTTTTGTCCATCAACAGCTGCCATAGAGGACATCATCTCAGTATCCAAGAGACAAGATCCTTTCTTGGTTGCAAGAAATTGTGCTTGAAACATGGGTCCTGCCCCTGCCTGATTCAGTACAGAGAGACAAGGAATAGCGATTACCAACAAGATGACTGGTATAAAAATATTTTGGTATAAAAATATTTCCCTAATTAGAATTTAGAATAGCTGTATCTTAAGTGATACTCAATGTTTGGAAATAACTGAAACAGGAAATTGAGTGTAACAATATACTATAAGATTGAGAGCACTGAGATCATGTATTAACATATTGTATGTCTGTGTTCATATTTTAATTGAGACCATGATCATTAGAACCATGATTTTAATATTCTCAATGATACATTTTTATCTCATATTTCAAAATTGTTATGTTAAAATTACATTTTAGTATTAGAAAAGAAAACTGCAGATGCTGAGGTGGGAGGTGCATGCCTGCAATCCAAATATTCAGGAGGCTGAGGCAGAAGGTTGTCATATATCTGAAGCCCGCCTGAGCCACAGTGAGTTCAGTGACAAGCTGAACTTCTTAGCGAGACTTGTCTCCCTAAAAATGTGTGTGTGTGTGTGTGCGTGTGCGTGTGTGTTTTAGTTATGTTCTTATTGCTTTGACATAATACTTGACACTCAGTAGTTTAGGAAGGAAGAGGTATTTTAGCTCATCAATTGTGCAGCTTTCATTTAGCAGTTGGCTGGATTGGGGAGGGGTCATCAAGGCACAGGAGAAACAGTTCATGGGACAGCAGCCAGCAAGTAACCTGCCCACCAGGACAATGCACATGACAGACAGCTATAAACCAATCAGTGCACCAACTCAGAATCACATATCCGTGTCACCTTTCAAGAGCCACTTTGATGCTTTGGGGGACAGCTAAATATAGGCCATATCACAGCGCCATTCAAAAACTGCTTATTTAGTAACTTTTGATTTGGTCTTATGTATAATAACTGCATAATTTATTGAAACATAGTCTTTATTTTCTTTTTTCTTCATACTAGTTGGGTATTTGCCTTTTACTGTGAACTCCAAGTTTGCAGAAACACAAAAGAAGGAATGTAAAAATAATAATAAAGCATTTAATTAATTATAAATCATCATACCCTCTGTAAGAAACATTTTGAGCATACTTTTTGGGGAATCACTGAAAAAAAGATAATAGTAATACAGTGCAATGTAATTATCTAATTGACATTTTCTTCCTTTTGGCTAACATACATATCACTAGAATATAGGAAATCTTCCTCCAGTTAGATGTGGTGAATAATAACCACAGGTCACTAGACTACAGCTCTTTTTCCAAAGGCTGCTAAAAAGGTCTTTCTTTAATGGCAAAGAGCTTTTAGTAACTTCTTGGAATTCCAGAAATGCTAATCAGCAGTTCTAGTCTGCAGCACATTTATTACACCGTGACATGTCAAAGACAGCCAGTTACAAATAGAACCACTGCTTGAAAAATGCTGCTCCAGTGTTTTATAATAAAGTGCACCAATTAGATGCATTCATTAGGACAAACTGCTTGTCTTCTTCCATATTAGAGCTTTTTTAAAAAGCACGATGTATTTCCCTGCACAATATTATTATTAATTGAACAAAGCACAGTCTGAAGTTTTAATCCAATCACTGTAAATACACAACAGATAATATTTCCTTAGAGACAGGCAGATATGCAAGAGATCTTTTAGTTAAATATTCTCACATATATGATACAGGATCAGACTTTTTTCCCATGGAAAAACAGATTTTTTAATTCAAATTTTTATTGGTACGTTATATATACACATTACAATAGCATTCAACATTGAGAACTTCTATCAGTATCTGACATGATATAATTCTCATTTTTCCCATTCACCTACCCACTTTACCACATCCTGCCCCTACATACATAAGCTTTGTTGTCTTTTTTTATTGTCATCACATTATTTTTCCCTTTGTTACTTACCTCATAACCCATTTCCTTTTAAACATTTTTCATTTCACAATATCTACTACCTATATTACAACTCATTTACTTCTTCACTTCCCTATACCAGAGGAAAGATATGATATTTGCACATTGGTGATCTATTTATGTCACTTATGATTTTGTCCTGAAGGTACATCCATTTGAGAATAAATGACTCAATCTTACCATTTTTATGGCAGAGTACCACTCTATTCTAAAAAACAAGCACATTTTTTTCTATCCAGTCTCCAGTTGATGGACATTTTGTTTGTTTCTAAGATGTAGCAATAGCAAACTGAGCTTCTATAAACATGGGTGTACATATGTCCCTATGATATGAATCTTTTAATTCTTTTGTGCATATGCCTAGCAGAGTAATGGCCAGGTCAAATGGGACCTCCAAACTTAGTTTTGGAGGAATCTCCACAATGATCTCCACAGGGGCTGTAGGAGTCTACACTCACACCAACAGTGGAAAAGCGTTCCTTTTTCTCCACAGCCTGGCCAACATCCGTGGTTGGCTAATTCTGACATAGCAACCATTCTTTGTGGAGTGAGATAGAATTTCAGTATTGTTTTCATTGGCATCTCATGAACCACCAATGATGTTGAGCATTTCTCCATATGCTTCTTAGGTGCTTTTGCTTCTTCCTCTGAAAAGTGTCCGTTCATTTCAGATGCCCATTTTTGAAGTGGGTATTCAAATTTGGGTGCACTAATTTTTTTAAGTGCCTTACATATTCAGATAGTAGCTCTTTGTCTGAGAAACAGCTAGTAAAGATTCTTTCCCATATTGTTGTTTGCCTTTTCATTGTGTTGGTAGTTTCCTTTGCTATGCAAAAGCCTTTTTTTTTAAGGTTTTTTTGAGACAGGGTCTCACTTTGTAGTTCAGGCTGGCCCTGAGCTCAGCCTCAAACTCACATCACAGAAATCCTCCTGCCTCTGCCTCCCAAGTGCTGGGATTACAGGCATGAGCCACCATGCCCGGCACTGTGGTATGTGGTATTGGTTGCTGCTGGGCGTGAGTCTCCACTCCCAGTACTATATGTGGTTACCGGGGATTGAACCTGGGCCCTTGAACTTGCAAGACAGGCACTGGAACCACTGAGTTATATCCCCAGCTCTGTGCAAAAGCTTTTTAATAGAATGAGATCTCATTTGTTGATTTCTTCTGCCAATTCTCATGCTTTAGAGGTTTTGTTCATAAAGTTTTTCCCTAAGCCAGTGTCTTCAAGAGTTTTACCTAACCTGTTCTGCAGCAAGTTTAGTGTGTCTGTTTTAATATTGAGGTCTCTTATCCATATTCACTTTAGCTTGGTACACAGTAAAAGAGAGAGATGTAGCTTTTCTCTTTGGCTGATTAAAGCCCAGTTTTTCAGCACCATTTGTTAAAGAGGCTATCTTTCCTCCATTGAGGATTTTTGGCTCCTTTGTCAAAGATAAGGTGACCCAGTGTATCTGGAATTATTTCTGGGTCTTATATTGTACGGAAACAGATATTTGAAGGATATCTTTGCATGTAATCATTGAGAAGTGGGTAAAATTTTTCTTCCAATATGTATTCTAATTTTATTAGGAATCAAGTTTCATCACTTTATGTGTACATGCTTACCTCTCAGTGTTACCTTAGAAAATTAACTTCCACATATAGGATTGATCTTTATATGTCAGTTAAAGCTGGTGCATCAGAATCCCAAGAGGTCAATGGATCCATAAATGTGTAGTGTATACTGTACTCAGTCTCCTCTGCTGGTGGAAGGAGAATGGAATTTTAATACACTACTGAATATAGAGAAAGACAGATTGGGCTGTTTTCTCTTGTGGCAAAAACATTATTCCTCAGTTTTCTTCATTTACACAGATACATGCAGTAGCTGGCAATGCTCAGTTCCTCTGCACAATAGATCTAATTTGCATTAAGGCTCAATATGAATTCGAAGTAGTTTTCCAACTATTTGAATGCAGGCACAGTGGAGACTATAATACTCTTGGCTACATACCTTTGTCAATTTGTGCTTTATACAGTATATGCTCTTATGCATTACTGGAAAATAAAAATATTAGGCATCCATAAAATTTTTGAATGTGTATATTGTAGAAAATGCTCTAAATTGACAGTCTTTAGAGAGAAAACTGAAAATCCATGTGCTTCAGTGACCAAGGCTAGCAAAAGAAGTTCACCATACTAATAAATATCTAGAAAGCAATGGCCACCACTTTGAGCACCTCCTGTAACTGCCAAAGGTAATTTGCACTTTTTTCTTTTCCTGAAGTGTGTGCATACAATTTTTTGTGGACTCTAATGTGTGTATGTATGTGTGTGTGTGTATGTGTGTGTGAATATATATATATAATTTATTTAATTTACTTATATTTTATATATTTATATATTTATATTTATATTATATATATTTATATATATACATATGTGTGTATGCATACATATCACATACATATGTGTATGATACATAGAGTTAGAGAAAAGGAGGACAGAGAGAATTTTTGTTTCACAAGGTCATATCAAGGTTTTGATGACATACACTTCTTCTGTTATGGTCCACACACAGAATTATTTAGAATTTATTTACTAACACTTATTTATTCACACTTCTTTATTGAGACTCATGTAGACGCCATGCCTCCCACTGCTATTATTGCTAACTCCATTGGGAAACATTAAAAGATAAAGTTCAGTTTTTCTTAAAGTTGTACAATTTATTTAGGTGTGCTAGTGAAGGAATTATGAAAATTCCAAGAAAAAATGTAACTTGAGAGTCTTAAATTTAAGGTAATAAGAATTTTTATCAGTGTATCAGGCTGATTTTTTTAATATAAGGGAAATTTGTATCTTATAAAATCAAAGACTTCATGCTTTATATATGTCATGTAATCTATGTATTTCTTTCAACAGGTCTACATATTTAAAGTATATTAAAATATATAATGGAATAATACATAATAATTATTAGTTGATGTTTATTTTCTTATAGTACATTTGATACAATATTGTAAAATTTTATATGATCTGGAAATATGTCACTTTTGAGACCTACTCACTGGATTTACCACGTAATGCTGTGTTTGCTTTAAAAAAATTATTAATTTGTAAGGAATATTTCTTTCCCTTCATAGTCTGACATGGTGTCAGAGATGCACATACTTCTGACAAAAATAACATAATAATAACTAATTAGCTATTAGATATCTTTACACATGGAATTTTGGTGGGAAATATGGAAAGTGAAACCAAGACCTAATTACTGTCACTTTGAATACTGGCACCCTACATACAGCCAAAGCTCTCAATATCTTCTTATTTTGAGATATATTTAACTCTAAAGAACATTATCATTATATGGCTGATGGATACTGTTTGTTAGAATACTAACTGACTTGGCTATCTCTCTTCTTCTGGGGCATTTGTTTCTTTCTCGTTAAGGCAAAAAACAAAGAAACACACAAATAGAATACAACTTTTCCTAATATTGTCTCTGAAATACTTACATAGTAAGACCCCAAGAGGGGCTACAGTGGAGATTACTTTACATGTTTTCAAAGAAATTATAGTGGAGAGCCGGGGATATAGCTCAGTAGTTCTGGTTCTTGTCTTGCAAGTGCAAGGGCCCAGGTTGGATCCCCAGTAACCACATACAATACTGGGTGTGAAGGTTCACCCCAGCAGCAACCAGTAACACATACCACAGTGCCAGGCGTGGTGGCTCACGCCTGTAATCCCAGCACTCAGGAGGCAGAGACAGGAGGATTGCTGTGATGTGAGTTTGAGGCTGAGCTCAGGGCCAGCCTGAACCACAAAGCAAGACCCTGTCTCTAAAAAACTAAAAAAAAAAAAAAAAAGAAATTATAGTGGATTTAATGTGTTCGATCATTAAGGAATGTGTTTCCATGTGATATGCAACTGGAAGCTAGTAAATAAATTAATTGTCTCCACTCCAAGAGAAGCAAAGGACATGAGTGTATGTGGTCTAATGGCAACTGAACAGTAAGCCTACACAACAACAATCCTTAGAGGAGGGGGTGTGATGGGAAAGGTGTTGACAGTAGACTTTGACTCACAAACAAAAATATGGCAGAAAAACATAAGAACATAGAGCTTTTGATGAAGGTGGAATGCCTTAATTTTATACAGTCACCAAAGCAGAACATGAATATTCCTTGTATAGTACAAAGAAAGCTTTCATACTAGGAACTGACAGCCTAGAGCATACAGGGAGATACAGAAGAGATGAACACACTATTGATAAATAAGCAAAGGAAAGTATGGACTGTCTAGAACAGAAAAGACACACTTAGTTTTGGTGTTATTTTAATGAAGAAAAATCAGAAAAATCAGAATTTATATCATAAGAATTAGATATCACGAATTATTTGCAACAAAATTGTGCCTGACTCGAATGACAGTGAGTAGATGAAAAAATCCACATGCTTGTGTTCGGTTTCAGTAATGTACTGAGAAATCTTTTGATATCTTACTTCTGTAGGGTCTTATTTAGACTCTGGAAGGTAGATCTCTGGACTAGTTTTGTCTTTTCCAGTGCTGCAATTTATATAACATTCTGATTCACAGAGAGAGGAGACTTGTTAAGGAGCTCTGCAGTCTGTGAAATACAACTTTCACATAAAAGACTGAAAAAAGTTCCTAATGTAGTGGCACATAAATCTTATTTCAGCATCCTGGGAAGCTGAGGCAGGAGGATCACAAGGTAGAGACCAGCCTGGCCAACGTAAGTGACTTACTCAGCACCAATTGCCAATAAATAAAGTGAGATGGAGATATAGTTCCGTGCAAAGGCTCTAGGTTCAGCTTCCAGTAACACACACACACACACACACACACACACACACACACACACACACACGTTTTACAAAGAAATGTATAAAATAACTTGTATTGCTATGATTTTCAGGGTCTGGTGTGAAAGTCAGCTCCACCCCCTTCCTTAGCTGTACTCTATGCCCTGGCTGAGAGCCCGCCCACCAGGTAGACGTGCAGCAATCGTAGCCCTTCAGTCTCCAGTGAGAGTGAGAGAGCACTCTCTACAACTGTGAGCTAAATAAGCTTTTATTCTTCATTTGCTTCCAAGTCTGAGATACTCAAGTTGAGCAATAGAAAATGAACTAAGATACACTGGTGTCTACATGATTGATACCCTTAGTGAGCAGTGGGTTTGAAAGGGCCTTTGTTCTGTAAAACTTTGGAAGTAAAATTCATTCACATTTGTTTCTGCTTGGTACATGTTAAGTGCTGCACACGGAAAATATAAAAACAAGTGTATCTATGACAAGAAAAATAACTTTAATATTTGTTACAAATCGTTTTCTTTGTCACCCTTCAAACCAAAGTCTTTGTGAAAATTCCTAAAATTGTTTGTTTTGTCTATAATAAGTTCCTTATATGTATAGTGCATCTCTTCAAATAATCTTCAGTGTTGAGATTTAATTAAAATACAAACTAGATACCACTTTTATTCTCTTGATTTTTATATGAACACTATTTTGTTCCATGCAAAATGAAGCTACACAAGAGACTTCATTAATTATCTCAACAACTTATTATTGTTTGGTAATTATTGATAGTATCTGTTTTTATTCATTATATTCTTCAGATCAAAGATGTATATAAGTCATATTTTCATATGCATTTCAAAGTAGATTGTGTTCAATAATGTTTCTTTGATGCAAATATTAAATAGTCATTAGTAGCTTTTCCAAAAGTCTTTACCATTTTAATTTTATTTAACAATCCAAGGTATAAGGGCCAGGAATTTAGCTTTAGTAGTACCACACCTGCTCTGAAAGTACAGGGGCCTGAGTTCAGGTACTTCAAAAATAAAAATTAAAAAATAAATAAATAACATACATATATACCTACATATTTAAAAATAAAAATCCAAGATATGTACATGATGGTAAACATAATATTTCCCCAAACACTCAGCCAAATCACTAAACAAATAAGCACAACTGTGAGCCTCTGAATTGTCTACACACTAAAGACAATACTAGCTTTATTGACTTGGGGTTCTTGCTCAGCTCCCTTAGAAAACAGCACAAGTGCTCAATGTTTTCCAGTATCTTTTTCTGGCAATAATAGATTGCTTTGCATTTGAAGCTACATTAATTTGCTTATCTGGTCTGTTCCCTGGCAGCTGTTACAAGCTAGTGCTCTCAATATTAACTATAGCAAATTTGAGTTGATTTTTAAAAAAATAATCATATGCACAATTGCAAACAAGTTTCAGAACCTATATTTTTGTTTGTGTTCATTAAGGTTACTTAGTGCATAAGAATGATGCTGACTGCTCCCCCAACTCAGCTAAATCCTTTCTGTATACATGGTAATTTGCATATTGTTAGATTTGTTAACTCAGCACATCTCCTATTGGTAATTACAACGCCACTCTCTTAACAATAGAATGATAACAATAGGGAACATCATTCTGGATTGTAGTGTCCAGAAAAGATAATCACACACAGCAGGATGCTAGCTACTGTTTTCCTCCACAAACATGGTTCCAATGGTGTCATGTATGCGCACATGTTGCAAAGTAAATTCATAAAGCTTATGTTTTCTACATTATTAGATTTGGAATTTTAAAATATAAATCAATGTGTTTATTTTTTTCTTTACACATTCTTTCTGGCTTGTTTTATTTCATACTAATGTTTTTTGTCTGCATTTTACAACACAGAAATATAATAGTCCAGTGAACTCAAGTATTGTTAAATTAACTATAATTAGTACATATCTTATGTAAAAGAATGTACACATAATTACATTTACATGGGCAAGCAATTCCACGTAAAGCAACATGTTTTCTGTTTTTGAACTTGTGATAAGCTTAGGCATAATACTATTCATACATGTAGAAATATCTATATTTAAGAATTAGCCTCCTAGTTTTAGTTTTTCCTAATATAATAACAAACCTCTTAAAACTAGCATCATCAGTTCAACTCCAATATCCACCATTGTGCATGTTACTTCATTCTATAAAATATGTAAATATCATCTCATCCCAAACTTTTTTTTTTTTACTCATCTGATAGACCATCAGAACTTCTATTAAGAGGAAAAACACAAGAAGAGGAACAGGACAAGATTAACTAACATATGTTCTTAACTATTCTTGTCTTAGAAATGTTGATGTAGACCTGCCTGTGGTATGTATAAATGGATAGAAAATTTATATAGTTTCAACTTTTCTACAGTTCATGAGTTTTCTTATTTTTGTTCCTGTAGAGATAGATTAGAGCATGTTTAAAACAGTAGAAGGAAGAATCAGTAGATTTCAGGACTAAGATATAGAGATTAATAATTGATAAATTGGGATTCTTAAAAATGGATGAAGATTGTCTGGGGATTTAGCTCAGTGGTTCTAGCACCTGCCTTGCAAGCCCAAAGGCCTGAGTTCAATTCCCTGTAACCACAAACAACAATATCGGGTGTGTTGACTCACGCCCACCAGCCATCCGTACCATATACCACAGCACTGGGTGTGGTGAACAAGTTTGGTTATGTTATGAAGGATATGATGTCTTAAAATTTTACCTGAATCCAAATTGTGCTTCAATATAAAGATAGTATGTAGCTAATGTGGGGCTAATGCCTGCAATCCCATCACTTGGGGCTGAGGCAGGGGGATCTCCACTTAGAGGCCACCTTGGGCTATATAATATCTTCCAAGCCAAATTGAACTACTGATTCAGAACTTGTCTTTAAGAGCTTGGATAAATAAGTAGATAATTAAATAAGATATGTGAGATGAAAAAGATTCTACCTATACATATAGATATTCTATACTTTCCCATGAGGTGAGCACACAATAAATGTTCATTGAAAACATAACCTATATGGTGCATCATGAGATATTGTAGAGTACTGACTATTTCCTCCAACCTAATATGGCTGCCTACATTTATAGCTCATATCAACTGCTAATCACTGTAAGAAAATACCACAAACAATCCATAAAATGTCAAAATGTGAAATTTAATGTGGTGTCTACCAAATATGTATTGCTTTTGCATGATCATGAAATCCCAAAATCACCGGGTAGAATCATTTTAAATTGAACACTGCTGTGTATTCTGGTTTTTACATGAAAAATGTACTTAATTTTTTTTCCTAAGTTATCTTTAATTTTTAAGAATCATTTTGAATTAAAAATTGTATTTTATGGAATTAAAAATTATACAGATCTTGAAGATGATTTTTGGATGTTATGCCAAAATCCAGGCAACAGAGTAAAAATACAGTGAGACTACATCAAATCAAAAAAAAAAAAAAAAAAGCAGGATCGAGGATTTAGCTCAGTGGTTCTGGCACCTGTCTTGCAAGTGGAAGGACCCCGGTTCGATGCCCAGTTTAACTACATACAATACTGGGTGTGGAGACTCACACCCAATCAGTACCACATACCACAGTGCTGAGCATGGTGGCTCATGCCTGTAATCCCAGCACTCAGGAGGCAGAGGCAAGAGGATTGCTGTGAGGTGAGTTTGAGGCTGAGCTCAGAGCCAGCCTGAACCACAAAGTGAGACCCTGTCTCAAAAAAAAAAAAAAAAAAAAAAAAAAAAAAAAAAAAAAAAAAAAAAAAAAAAAAAAAAAAAAAAAAAAAAAAAAAAAAAAAAAGCAGACATTAACTGTTAAAATTAAATGTAAAAAAAAATAATAAAAAATTTAAAGTAAAAGACTCAGAGAATATATCCCCATATCATATAACTATTAGGTATTAGTATACAAACTATAAAATAAGTTACAGAAATTAATTATATAGTGTTAATAATAATATTAGTGAGAACAATATGAATTTTAAGATATTTTTTAAAATGTCATGTAGATAATCAGTAGGAATACGAAAGTCTCCATCACTCATTAGAGAAATACAAAGTAGAACCACAGAGAGCTGTTATTGCCTCACATATTTTAGAATGAGTTTTATTTTAAAAAGTAGATAACAAGTGTTGGTGATGGTGTAGTAGTAAAGAAATATGTTATAGATTGCTAAGAGAATATTAACCAAAAACTAGCCATGGCAGAAAAGTGTATAGAATTTTCTCAAAAACTTAAAATATCATTATCCTATAACCAAGCAATGTTTTTGTTGAGCACACCCAAAGAAAATAGAGATTAGTTCTCCATAAACTTATCTGTACAGCTACCTTTTCTGCAATGTTATTCATAATGGCAATTATACAGAAAAAACCTATGTGTTCACAAAAGGGGAAAGAAATCTGTTGGAAATAGGTGATGAAAAGCATTGCGCCATTCACCACAACATTGCTAAAGCTGAAGGATATTATGTTAAGTGAAATAAGCTAGATACATAAAAACAAGCATTGCATAGTCTTATACTTGGAATCAAAATGAATGTCAATGCTCTACAGAAACAGTGTGTCAATAGTTATGCTGAGCAAGAGAAGAACGTGAGATATAAGTAGAAAATGAGTTAATAACTTTCACTTATACAATTTGAGGTATTCAAAGTTACATTGTACTTTCAGTGAAAGGTTTGTAGTTGACAATATCTTATTTATTATAATATTGATGAGGCTGTACATTGATGCGTTCTAATTACATACAAAAAGAAGAACTATAGGGGCCAGGCAGTTAGCTCAGTGGTTCCGGCGCCTGTCTTGTAAACGCAAGGGTCCAAGGTTCGATTTCCCGGTAACCATGTACCATACTGGGTGTGGAGACTCACACCCAGCAGCAACCAGTACCACATACCACAGTGCCGGGTGTGGTGGCTCACGCCTGTAATCCCAGCACTCAGGAGGCAGAGGCAGGAGGATTGCTGTGATGTGAGTTGGAGGCTGAGCTCAGGGCCAGCCTGAACCACAAAGCGAGACCCTGTCTCAAAAAAAAAAGAACTATAGAAGGTGATATGATAATTTGTTTCCTATACTATTTCGTATGCACATCTATATAAAATGTCATGTTGTATAATCTAAAAATATATAATTTAAAAATAAAGGGCAAATATAAATAAAGGAAACACCAGATTGGATAGATTTTTCTTGATTTTTAAGAATATCACTAAAATGTAAACCACAGACTTCATATTGCTGTTAATTTTAGAGAATTTTTTGTGCAAGTAAATGATTATATTAAGGATCATTATTGCATAAAATTAAAAGGAAATTTAATTCTTAAAGTTAAAGTCAATGAATATTCAATAATAACTGGATAGAAATTTTATTTTGAAAATAAAATATCATATTCTTGGATAATTGATATATTATCATTTTAGGCAAAAAGTCATTCTATAAATGTCTATTTGGTTATAATTGTTATATTTAAGACATCACTTTGTATTAAAATGTAATCACTTAATGATTAGTGGTGCTATTAACATAACTAGTATTTTATAGATGTATAACATAATTGTACTATTTCTTCAATAAATAAATAAATTCCCTAGCTAATGAATGTTAAAAACTTGTAGTGTATTAAAATGACACCATAAATAAAAATATAATTTAGGGCCGGGGAGTTAGCTCAGTGGTTCCGGCGCCTGTCTCGCAAGCGCAGGGACCCGGGTTCGATTCCCCGGTAACCACATAACAATACTGGATGTGGAGACCCACACCCAGCAGCAACCAGTACCACATACCACAGTGCTGGGCGTGGTGGCTCACGCCTGTAATCCCAGCACTCGGGAGGCAGAGGCAGGAGGATTGTGATGTGAGTTTGAGGCTGAGCTGAGGGCCAGCCTGAACCACAAAGCGAGACCCTGTCTCCAAAAAAACCTAAAAAAAAAAAAAATAAATAAAAATATAATTTAAAATTCAACAAGTAACATTATGTTATTTTACATAACAACATTGTTTTGCCTAATATGATAGTTTAAGTGTCATTTTAAATTTTAATCTATTATATATATACATGGAGGAATACAATATATTTATTTATATATAAAGTATGTATATAAATATATACATATATATATATATCTTCATGATATTATTGTGTTGCTAACCTGAGTATTACTATAACAAATATAACTGCATGAGTAAACTTAAAAAGAAGATAGTTTTCTTCGTTTGACACTTCTGGAGATCATACTAGTTTATCCTATTGTTTGGGGGCCTGGGTCAAGGGAGTATGTTACTGGGGGATGACAAAAATCTTTCTAACAAAGAAACACAACCAAGTTCTTAACATTTTCAAGGACATTCGCCCACAAGTTTGAAAGAGCTTTTACTAGGGGTCACTTCTTACAGCCCCCACTATCTCTCCAGGACATTGAGCTGAAGACGATTTTTATCATAGGATATTTGGAAAACACTCATGTATACCATAACAAACCAAAGCATAGCTCCAAACATAGCATATTCTGTTGTTTGTATACATATATTCTGATATATACATACATATATATATATGTGTGTGTGTGTGTGTGTGTGTAATTGTTAGACAAAGCTCAGAGCTCTTGGATTGCTTTAAACTTTAACCACTATGATTTATGATCCTACTGATAATAATAACTATTCTATAGATGTGTAATTATTTTATACCTGGGTCTTGCATCAAAGTAAATCCAAATTTACCCACAGCAATTAAAAAAAATTAGATAAATGGAAGAAAGACTGAGTATTACAAAACATATAAGAAAAAATATCAAATGAAACTCTAAAAAGTGATTATGGATTTTAATCAAAAAATATTTTATTGCATTTAATAGTGTAATACTCAAATACAGATACTAATTGAAATATAATATATATTCTTGTGTTTTATTAACCCTATGATAAATCCTCAAAATATAAAATATAACTTCTTCGGAGTTGGAGATTCAATCTATATTTTCAATTGCTTTGATTGTATGAGTATGTATTTACTCTTAGTTGTTTTGAATCACTTCTAGTGGCATTAAAGTACATAGATCAATATGTCAAAATATTAAACTAAGTATATTAAGTTTCAGAAGTTGTTTTTCAATAAAGAAACAGCACTTGCTAATTAAAATCTAATTTAGTAAAATTTAAGACATATAAATAACTTATTCCCTATGACCTACTTTATTATTTTTGTGATATAAATAAACTATAGTTGTAAGTTTGGAAGTTAAATTTCATTTTGTGATTAAGTGAAGGTAATTC
Source organism: Petromus typicus (assembly GCA_004026965.1). Classification (NCBI taxonomy): domain Eukaryota; kingdom Metazoa; phylum Chordata; class Mammalia; order Rodentia; family Petromuridae; genus Petromus; species Petromus typicus. The sequence continues at coordinate 65,551 of PVIR01005478.1, forward strand.
ACCATGTTTGAGGAAAGATCAATAAAATAAAAAGTTTTAAAAGTTGCAATGTACACATTATTGTTTGTGGCTTACACAGATGTATGTACAACTACAGCCCTGTTCTAAAACACAAAAGCACTTACTTATGCAAAAAAATATTAACTAAACATAAAAGCATTGACTGAGAGTAAGATAAAGTGTTTTCAAATATAATGTAAAACTATGAAAATATTAAACTGTAGGTGGATATACAGCTGATATATAACTTAAGTTTGGATAGCTGAAATTTAGAAGTATCTCAAAACTATATGTTGTTTCTCACCAGAGCTTTAAATCAAATTTGGATTTCTTTGGAAGAATCACCAAACATATCTACCTACTTTTCCACTTCACTTATACCTACCATGAGTTCTTCGCAAGAAATAGCCAAATAAATATCTGTGTTCACAAACTTCCCATTTGCATTTCTTTTGTCATTATAAATATAGTTATGAAATAAATAAAGCATAAATATAAGTGTGAACATCTAGACTAAGATCTATATTATAATAACTGCTACTTGCATTCTAGAATACACTAAATTAATTTTCTAGAAGCTCTTAAATATCACCTGGGAGGATGTGGAAAATAGGTAATTCTCCAGTACTTGAAAGTAGGACAACTTGGCAGATAAGCAATGTATTTGCAATGTACGGCAAGGAACTGTCAAGTCAAGATTTCCAGTTCCATGCTTTCATTTTCTCTGTAGAGTTTCATCTATCAAACACAATCCCTCATTTCATATTCTGCACTTACAGAATTTTCTGACACCTTTGAATTCATTACTTCTTCCTCTTCCCTGTTCATTACTTCTCAAACTTATGTTGGTTCATATTCATATGTACAAAACACACAACATTTACTGAAATTCCTCATAAATAGAAACAAAAAGCTTTTCCCTTCAAATATAAGAGGATTCTATTAAAATATTTAAGCAGAAGTAAATGACACATAAGAGGAATTTCTACAGAAGGAACAATTTCCTAGTTCTTCAATTCAAAGCCTTCTCAAGGACACAAGGGTATCTGTTATTGCTTTGCCCCTGTTGTCCTATACTCTTGCTTTCCTCCTCTTGTTTTGTAGTCATGCTAAAAGAGTCACACTTGTCTGGGTTTAAGTCTTTCTTTTCTCAGTAAAAGCTTTTCCCCAGCACCCATCATTTACAGGAAAGTTGTTGGCTTAGAGGTAATCAATGTTCACCTGAAAATTTAACACCAACCGAAATAACTCTGAGGTAAAACCTAAAAGAGCCACATTGACATATAAATAAATTTCACTGCTGCGATTTACCTTTTGCTCTACTTTCCATTCCAGCATTGAGAATAAATTTTAAAAGTGAGAATAACTTTGACAAAGATGTGGCTAATTTAACTGCTGCATCATATTGGTGTAATATCAATGGAAGGGACTGATTTGTTTGTGATCTTAGATTTAAAACTATCAATGTCTATACAGAATTGAAAAAAAAAAATTCAACACCTCCAGATTTAGAGATCTGATTCAAAACTGGGCACCTGCGAGGATAACACACTTCTTAGATGTAGAAGTAGAAATGGCAAAAAATTCATGGAAAAATATTCAGCATCACTGGTCATTTGAGAGATGAAAATAAAAACAATGCTGAGATTCTAGCTCACTGAAGAGAGAAGAGCTATTGTCAAGAAATCAACCAACCACAAATACTGATGGGATTGTGGGAGAAAAAGGGACTTTTCTCTACTGTCAGTGGGAAGGTAGACTTTTGCAAATATTACAAAAATCAGCATGAATATGCCTCAGAAGAGTAGGATTAGAGATTCCATTTGACCTTGCTATTTCCCTGCTGGGTACCTACCCAGAAACATTAAAAGCATCCTACCACAGAGATACATTTGTATTTCCAACTGCATGGTTTGTGATAGCTAAATCTTGGAAACAGTCCAAATATTAGCAACAAATGAATGGATAGAAAAGGATGTGTTTATTTATTATAATGGAATACTATTCAGCTATAAAGATAAGCTTGAGACATTTTTAGATAAATGGATGCACCGTTAAATCATACTCAAGTGAAATAAACCAAACACACATGTGTAAATATCCCATTATCTCTCTGGTATATATATATAAAAAAACTTGAAAGTATAAATAAGGACTAAAGTATACAATACATATTGTGAAATAGCAAACATGGTTTAATATTATATGGAGTCACAGGTACTCTGTTAATAATTAAAATATTTTATGTAAAAAAGATATAGTATGATTAAGAAACAAGTTATATTTAACAACATGACACACAGGTATTTACCACTGTCATTCTGTAATTATTTTTGTTATAAAACACTGTTTTCATAAAAATGTTGATGTCTGAATATCTACATATTTATAACAATAAATATTTGCTGATATACTGTTTAGTGTCTGTGAAGGAATGTATACCTATTAGTTATTAAAACAGGGCTTTACAGTGTTCCCTAAAATTCCTCTAATCCTCACTGGATGCCAGTCCTCTTCTGTGGCTCCTGCGGACACCACAGAGATCCATATTGCCCACGTGCTTGTGAAGTTTCCTCCACAGCCTCTCCCAACTGTTCCCAACTGTTCTTCTGTTCTTGGTGATTAATAAGATCAGTCTATAAACTTGAAAATGTTCCCATTTCTCTGCCTAGTCAGTAACATTTCGATTCCCATCCCATCATATGGATCTCTGTTTGGTAAAATCAGAAGGCAAGAGATCTATAAAAATAGTACCATTTAGTGACTACTGATTATTATTTTAAGATCTAAATCAAGCTTATTGTAGCTTTTTGGAAATGTAAAATGTGTTTACATGAGTTCAAGATACTTTAAATACTAAGATGTTGTATGAAGACAAATACTATTTTTTTACAGTTTAGTCAAATTTATTTCCACTTTTGCAGTAAAAAGTAGTATATAAATAAAATAGTATATAAAATAAAAATACAATTTGTATATATTATATTTCTGGTATTATAATATATAATACACACTAAATAAAAAGCAGGTGACTGAGAGCTCTACCAAGAGAGAAACCTATGGATTTCTAAGTGGTTTCCATCTCAACTATGTTCTGCTGTTATTACAGAAAAAGTTATTCTTTAGCTAATGCACCACATCCTTGGGTCTTTCAGTTTCAAACTCTGAAGTCAGGTCTCAGATAATTTCTAAACTATTTTATCAAACACTTTCACTCAAAATAAACACAACATTTTATCTAAACTATCAATCATTACAATAATTATTAGGAGGGGTTTTTTTATGTAGTAGATCATACTTCATGCCAATTGCTATTTAAATAATTATCTGGACCAATTGCTATTTAAATAAGTATCTGTCATTCACATATTTTTCAATGTAAAGTACATCGTATAAAATAAAAAAAAAACATTTATGTTCTTTGTGATATTGAAACCTATTTGTTCCAATGGTACTCGCAATTGACCTCTGCTGGTATTTGAAGGTAAATGATTAGATGATGTTCCTTAAAAATATTGTAATTTTTGAAACTGTGCTAAATTAAAGATTAAATAATCTAGTATTTGTCTCTTTGGACTCAGCTTTCCAACTGAAGCCTTGATAACAGTACTGAATGATATAGAAATTATTTGTACAAAGTACTTTTTCATCAAACACTTGGTTAGTTGACAACATTTGAATTATTTTTGGAGTTTCTACATCAAAGTGTATTCTCTATTCAAACAGTAGTAGAGCAGAAAATAAGTCCAATCATTTGGATGGAAAATTTTAATGCTACAGACTGGATTATTTTCCTTATCCTGTGAGATTGGTCTTAAGATAGGAGCAGAAACTCAATGTGTCAGAATTAGGAAAGGATAACAAAGAATAGTCCTTCTTGATTTCAGAAAATGTCATCACACTTATATCTGAGCCATTTTCTTCTCTTGCATAATACATACATATATATATATATACACATATATATGTGTGTGTATATATATATGTATATATATATACACATATATATATACATATATATATGTATATACATATTGCATGGGTTCCTGATAGTGTTGTTCTATGGCCTAGATAAACTGAGTCAAGTAGAAGTCAGTTCATAATTTTGTCTAAAAACCTGTCAAAAAAAATTGTCATAAACTCCACTAGCCCCTCCTTTTGTAGATAAGATTCATCAAGATAGCTAATCAGGGAAAAGCCTCACTTCTGACACTCTCTAGTGTGTTAATGTTCAACTTGTGCTGCTGTTAATCATGTCAGTTTGATGGGATTAAGAGAATGATGCTGGGGCCAGGAATTTAGCTCAGTGGTTCTGGTACTTGTCATGCAAACCCAAGGACCTGGGTTCAATTCCCCGGTAACCACATACAATATTGGGAGTGGAGACTCACATACAGTAACACAATCAGTATCACATACCACAATGTCGGTCATGGTTGGCTCACATCTGTAATCCCAGCACTCAGGAGGCAGAAGCTCCAAATCTGATAATTGCTCTACTTTGAAATCTCCATGCCAAGGCAAGTCAGGATTCACCACTGCATTCTTTTTCACTACAGTGAGAAACTCAACTTTTTTAACGACATATGTGCTTTGGGTGGTCTTTAGTTTATTTATTTGAAGAGACACTGTATCAGGTCATATAACAGAGAAACATGCTATGATCATCAAGCTTGAAAACAATGATTATTACTTTATTTCAAATAAATTCTCAAAAATTTAATAAGTTGATAACTCAGTAGATCCTGAGAAAGTGATCAGGGCTATGAACATGATGCGAACAAGAAAATAGGATTAAGTTATTGGATTCTACTACATGTGGCTGCAAAATTATCAGATATTTCTGGAGGGAGATACTTTTCTTTTTTTTTTTTTTTTTTTTTTTTTTTTAGATTTTTTGAGACAGGGTCTCACTTTGTGGTTCAGGCTGGCCCTGAGCTCAGCCTCAAACTCACATCATAGCGATCGTCCTGCCTCTGCCTCCCGGGTGCTGGGATTACAGGAGTGAGCCACCTCGCCCGGCACTGTAGTATGTGGTACTGGTTGCTGCTGGGGTGAGTCTCCACGCCCAGTATTGTTATGTGGGTGCCGGGGATCGAACCCAGGTCCTTGCGCTTGCAAGACAGGAGCTGGAACCACTGAGCTAACTCCTCGGCCTGGAGGGAGATACATTTTAAAACAGATATCTCCTGGACAAGATCAGTGTAATTATTTCTGAGTATCAACAGACTCTATATGTATTATACATTTATATATCCCTATTTTTCAATTAAAATTTTAAAAATTGATGTATTTGTCTAAAATTATTTCATTATTAACTAGGTCACATTTTCTCTAGGTTACAAAGATGGAAAAGAATGTTTTGTATACAGATATTTCTGCGCCTCAAGAGATTTTGGAACTGAAAATTTTTCCTATTTAGACAGATTCTTGTGTATTAGAGAAACTCAAATGATATTTTTTATAATGTTTCTCATTTGACTTAAAAAGATTGCATTTAATCTTTTGTTTACGAAAACTTTTGAATATAGTTTGTTTATCTGGCATCTTTCTAGGATTTAAATATAACACATACATTACTTTTCATTAGTTATTAAGTTTCTCTGACTTCTTGTTTAAATCTTTGTGTAAGTTTCCAAGAAATTTGTAGTCTTTCTATTGAATCCGTCCCCAAAATACTTTGAAAATTTGCTAAAAATGAATTAATTCAGTTCATGGTATTTTGGTTCCCTTAGTATCTTCATTTAGTTTCTTGAGTGACAAACAACACCATGTGGTGTTTTAGTAAAGAGTAAAATTTATTTTCACTTCCAACCTAAGCATAAGGGAACCAAGTCTGCCACAAAGTCTCCATGGTGCACCTGTCTGTCTGCCAAGTGCAGAGTTTCCAACAAAGGTATCTCAGCTGGGAAATGCTGACAAAGACCCTTTTAACCTTCCCATTGTTTATTCTTTATGTCACTTGGAAAGAAGAAAGCAGCACGCCAGAGAGATGAGCAACAAACTTTCCCTGGAAATTTACACTTGTATTTAATTGGTCAGAGTGTTTCACTTGGATAAGCCTTGAAAGAAAATGTAGTCGGTGACCTGTACGTTTGGACAGTTTGGACAGAAAGAAAAAATAGGCAGCTTTGCCTGGTGAGAAAATGAAAAATGGATTTGGGATTGTAAAAAAAAAGGCTTAATAACTTCCAATAAAGACATATTCATGTGCTCATCTTTAATATCTAATTCCATACCAAAGTCATGCATAATTATGCATAGCTACTAATTATAATGTTGCATGGTAGATATGCAAATACTGCTTCTCTTTGATGTTGTCTAAGAAGTATAATATTTT
>PVIR01005479.1:0-22249 GCA_004026965.1 Petromus typicus
AGAGCTGTGGCTTAGTGTTAAGGCCCTGGGTTCAATCCTGGTTATTCCCGCCAAAATAGTAAATAAAATCCAATATAAATAAATAAATAAATACCTACTGTCTTAGTACTCCTCATCCTACTTATAATAGCAATAAAGACTTTTGAAGATTTTTACTTAAGCGCAATGTCAGCTCTTATGAAAGAGTCTCTACTTCTGTCCCCATTCAATAGGTGCAGAAAATGAGACTGAAAAGGTAAACTGCTTACTCAAGAAACAGTGCATACAAGGCAGGGAGACAGGATTCAGTTTTCAAAATCAGATTTCAGAATCTGAATCTAAGCTATACTGTTCTGCCTTTATGTATTCATTCCACTGGCTCTTTCCTCTTTCCCCTGGGTGATTCCATGCTGACACGAGTGCATATTCTAGGTCAGTGATCCCACCTGCCCTGTAGCATTCACTATTTATAGCTCTTTATTGGCCCCCTCTGAAAGAAGGCAAGTGTGCAAGATAGAAACGAACAGAGATTACAAAGAATACAAAAGAAATGGCAGAAAGGAGAAGAAATGCAGAGATTGATGAACAATACAGTGTTGAATAGTAGCTTGTTGCCCCGTCACACTTACAGGGGGCACTATCATGAATATACGAATGCATATATAACTGTAATAATCCAAGCCACCACATGCTGTGACTTTTTGAGGGCTTTCTCCTGGAGCAGTGGTAGTAAACCTATGGCATATATGCCACAGTGGGCCCTGAGAACCATCTGGGTTGGCCGTCAAGTCAAGGTGCCCCAGCATTATCCCAGAAGCTAAGCACTAGATAACAGCACACATGGGTAGTGTAGGCACTTCATGATAAATGTGTGTTTTGGGGTGCAGTATGGGCAGTCAGTCTCTATAAGGTTCTCCATCACTTCCTTGAAGGGATAGGACAACCCTTGGGAAACTTCATGGCTGTGGTAGGACCATGGAGACACTCTCTGAAACTTAGTCTAACAAAGACTTAAACTCTCAATGTGTTTGAAGATAGACTATCAGAATGTAAAGTCTGCTAAAGAAAAATATGTTACCTGAGGAATCTTTTCCAAGTAATTAAGAACTTCAGAGAGATGTGAGGTGGAGAAAGAAAATCCTTAAATAAAAGTGAATAATCTCTATGTAGTGCAGTATAGCATTCATACTAATTGTTGTTATTTCTCTGTTGCTAGAATCAAACCCAGGACCTCCTAGATTCCAGACAATGCTCTACCACTGAGCTATATCCCCAGTCCATAAAGTCTAAGTATGTATGTGCATTTATTTTGTGCTACGAGGGACAAGGTCCAGGTGTGCCCTACCACTAAACTATAATCTCATTCCTTTTTATTTTCAGATAAGGTCTCTAAGTTGCCCAGATGGGATGTGAATTAGTGATATTCCTGCCTCAGCCTCCCTCGGTGGAGGGATTACATGTACATACCACCATGCTCAGCTTAGTAATTAGTTTTTAAAAGTTCCTCATGATACTTATATGACAAAGTATTCATTAGAGTAAGTGGCAAAAAGAAAAATCTGAATATATTTTTAAAATTATCTTTATTGGTACATTATGAATACACATGATAATTGCACTCAGAATTAAGAGTTTGTACCAGAATATGACATGACTTAATTCTCATGTTTTTTTTTTTTTTTTTTCGAGACAGGATCTTGCTTTGTAGTTCAGGCTGGCCCTAAGCTCAGCCTCCAACTCACATCACAGCAATCCTCCTGCCTCTGCCTCCCGAGTGCTGGGAGTACAGGCATGAGCCATCATGCCTAGCACTGTGGTATGTGGTGCTGATTGCTGCTGGGCGTGAGTCTCCACGCCCAGTATTCTATGTGGTTACTGAGGAATTGAACCTAGGCCCTTGTGTTTGCAAGACAGGTGCTGGAACCACTGAGCTAAATCCCGGCCCTTGATTCTCATTTTTTCCCTTTCCCCGCTGCTCTGCATCCCCCCCACCCCCTATATACACAATCTTTGTTTTCCTTTTCTTTATTATTACCACACTCATTTTCCTCTCATTATTTACACTTACACTCTTTCCTTTTAAATATTTTCTAGTTCGCAATATCAATTATACATACTACAACTCATTTACAACTTCATATTCTCATATCAGAGAACAGATATGATATTTACACATCTGTGACTTACTTCACTTATGAGGATGTCCTCAAGGTACATCCATTTGAGTATGAATGACTCAATCTTATCATTTTTAGTGGCAGAGTAATACTCCATACTATAAAGAACCACATCTTCTTTATCCAGTCTCCAGTTGATGGACATTTGGGTTGTTTCCAAGACTTAGCAATCACAAACTGAGCTGCTATAAACATGGGTGTACATATGTCGCTGTGAAATGATTCTTTTAATTCCTTTGTGTATATGCCTAGCAGACCGATGGCCGGGTTAAATGGGACCTCCAATCCCAGTTTTTTTGAGGAATCCCCACACTGATCTCCATAGAGTTTGTACGAGTGTACATTCCCACCAGCAGTGGAAAAGGGTTCCCTTTTCTCTGCAGCCTCACCAACATTTGTTGCTGGCTAATTTTGACATGGCAGTCATTCTTTGTGGAGTTAGATGAAATCTCAATGTTGTTTTCATCTGCATCTCTCAAATGACTAACGATGTTAAGCATTTCTTCATATATTTCTTAGCTACTCTTACTTCTTCCTCTGAAAAGTATCTATTCATTTCAGATGCCTATTTTTGAATTGGGTCTTTAAATTTGGGTAGGCTGATTTTTTCAGCCCACCCAAATTTGAATAGATATTTTTAATGTGAAAAGCTTTGATGGAGACTGTAGAAGGCACGTTTGTGGTATTTTTTGATCTTTTATTTATTTATTTAGTGGTTCTGGAGATTGAACTGAGGGCCTCACATATAGTAGGGCAAATACTCAGTCACTGAGCTACATGACCAGCCCCTATTTGTGGTATTCAGTGAACATTCATCATATACAAGTTTGACTGGGAAGCTGTACCAATACTACACAGAAGAAATAGAAATCACAGTAGAATTCAGGTTCTAAGTAATTATCCTAGTACAGATTATTAGCTCCAGTTAGCTCCCATTTCCTCTACCCAGCCCAGCCCATGCACCTTTTTAAGTCTTCACCTGGCCTTTGATCAGGGCGGGGTGGGTACCTTTCACAGTCCAAATTGCACAGGTGCCTCTTAAAATGAAGATACTCTCATAGCTGCCTGACTCCCCAAGTTCTGTGTCTGTGGGCTCTCAGACTGAGAGCCTGATTTTCTTTGTAGGAAACAATTTGTCTCAGACAGTTATTTCATTGTTTCTTGTTAAGAGATCACGATTTGCCTTAGTTCCTCTATCTCATAAGCTCTCCTCAGAATCGTGTTTATTGCTAAAAACTCCAAGCCTTTTATAATTAATGGGCTAATTCACTATTTGTACCCTTATGATTTTACTTCTTTTCACTTCTGTGGGGCCAAAGAAGACTGTTTAAATGATGAAGAGTCTTGAACCATTTTTACCATATATTCCTCTTAACACCAAGCTAAAACCTTTTCCATCACTTTATGCCCTAATTCTTTTTTTCAAAATGACGGAAAAGAGTAGCTTAGCTTGCTGAATCTGGACCTCTTTATGGTGTCTCTGAGTGATCTCAATGATAATGACAGGATATTCAGTACCAAGGACATAAAGCAGACACAGATGTACACTCATACTTGGCTAGTAGATGCTAAAAAGTGTTACTGTTCTTGTAGATCTTGTTGACCAAGTCAAATAATTGAACATTACAGTACGGCTATGGTATGCTGTAGTGGTAATTAAAAAAAAAAAAAAAGAAAGAAAGAAAAAGAAAACTTTTGACCTGTGAGATAAAGAAAAACAGTATATACAGAATAAAAAAGCCTGGCTATATCTATTGTAATGAGTGCTCCTAAAAATTAGACTAAACAGTAAAAAGCCTCATTGAAAAAGAAAGGGACACAGCAAGGAAACATAAGCCTGATTAAAAGAACATATCTCAAATAAAGAAGTTTTCTAATAAATTCTGTGTAATCACTGTAAAGTACCAGAACTCCAGTTATTTAACTATAAGCACCAATGCAACAATTGAAAGTACATGTTAGGTGAGGATTACCCAAATACAAAGTGGAATATAAACATACACTTTGTGGTAGACATTATAAAAAACACAAATCAGCATGATATTTATCATTTGTATTTTAGTAGTGTTAATTATGGTGTACATAATAAGACAAAATCAAAAGTAGTGAGAACTGAAATATAAATTCTTATGGGTATCACTGGCATTATAGAACTTACACACATCCTCAATGCAGATATAAAAATGAATAAAGCAGTATAACATATGTAGTTTTCTTCTTAGTAATCAACAAGTTAAATCAGAAAAAGTTAACAGACTAAGCTAACTCTAGAATAATCGAACAAATTCAAGAACTGAAGCCTGTCAAAGTGAAGTTATATTTGACTAAGATGAGAATCATATTATTTCATACATCTTAAGGGCAAACAGATCTTAGTAGAACATACTTTGGTAACTGATGGGAGACTAAGTTGTGTTCAGATTGATATGTGCACCAATATAGGCAAATTTTGGAAGGAAAAAAGTGAAGTGACAAATAGGTGTATTGCCTCACACATAGTAAGAGCTCACTTTGTCTTATAAAGATCTGAAATGAAGTAAACTTCGGCTAACCTGAACTATTGATGAACCCATTTTAAAATCCAGGCAGTGCAGTGGTTTCTATGCTTTTACTTCAAATTGAGATTTCAAACACTTAATTGTTTCCACATTAAAATTATAGCAGTAGTTCTAACTGGGACAGAGGAAATTTTAAAACAGAGAATCTTCCATCTACCTATGGTAGGCAGCAAACAAATGGATTTCTTAGTGGTAGAAATATCAAAGCAGTGACTAAGCCTGTGAATCTGGGGACTTCATCAGGATGAAGCAAAGGGCTGACCCTTCAGGGAAAGACTTTGAAGAAGCACAGAGTGACAGCCCAAATCAGAGGATTTTCCAGAGAAAGAAACATTTGCCACTTTGTTTCTGCTCTCTGTCCCTCTAGAGCAATGGTTTTCAAAGTTTGCCCCCCTTCAAAACATCTGGCAGGTCAAAACTATCTTCATTATAATGTACTCATTCTCTCAGAAGTATACAAGTTGTTTTCCAGAAGCTACCTGACATGTGATGACATCATTGCTATGGCAATTAATGGAATGTCTGGAACAGATCTGGGGATACAGCTGTTTTCAATTAAGCTAGACATTAGCCTTAGAGAAATGTAAAACAATGCAATCTTCTCACTAAATTTTGTTTCAAAGTTATTCCTATAAAAATGTTCTTTATGTTAAAATATAGTGGGTTTATTATTTTTGATGAATACATTTTTAAAAATCTCAGCTTGAATTTTAATACAGTACTGATAGATATAACCCACATACTCAAGAACTTTTAGGGTCCTCAGGATTTTTAAGAGTGCACAGGGGTCCTGAAACCTACATGGTTAAGAACTGCTCCTCTGGATCCTTTATTGAGTTGTGCTGAAACTATCTGTTCATTCTTTATAACAGCCTAAAAATTCTTTGAGAGAAGTCCTCCCTCGCTGTTCATCTCAGTATAATCTGTTTCATAAATTAAATGAACAAAATCGTGTCATATTCATAACATCAAAAACTTTACATTCAAGATAGATGTGTAATGTTTGTGTCTAAACTGGTAGGCAAGAAAGTAAGTTGGCTGTTCACTACCAACTTCAGCTAACAAAAACAATACATTGTCTTTAACAGAGTTTATGACACACATATATGTCATAAAAAGATAATTTGAATTTATAATTTTATCGAAGAGCCAACATTGTGGTTGGTACCAAAGAACACCCAAAATGACAGATGTAATATTTTGGAGGTGGGGAAAAATGAGTAACTGCTGTTGTACACAGTAATGGTGATAAACCACAGTAAGTTATAACAATTCCAAGCGATTATAGAAATTAAGAAGCAGAGCTGTAATAAGACATTGCTTTAAGCCACTTTGGATTTAATTAGCTCATGTTTGTGTCCATAAAATTATCTTTTATAATCTGTTTTTATTGGACAGGACTTGGACTGTTCTTGTTATCCTGTAGTGTCACTATTTAAACATGAATGTGAGTACTCCAAGACAGTAGACTTCAAATTGAGGTAAAGATATATGTTCCCCTGAAGGTACACTGATACTTTACAAGGGTACATTTATATTACACACACACACACACACTCACTTTTCCAAAAGTAATCTTCCAAAAAAGTGCTTGTATTCTTTAAGTCCTTTTCCAATAACCTGTGGAAAAGAGCCACCTTATTTACCAAACTTACCAACTGCACCTTCCTGGATTGGAAACTCCTCTGAGGCATCAGACAGAAAGTTTTTCTCTAGACAACTAGAAAACTTTACTCTTCAGAGTCCTGAGGGAGCAGAATAGAGCTTCAGAACCAACACAAAAAATGGAATGCTGACTTGTCTTAACAGGGAGATCATTCACAGCAAGTAAGTACCTGTGCCTCATCTCTTAGAAGTGAGGCTACATGTGTATTTACATGTTTGCCTATGTTATAAAATGAAGCCAGACGTTTCTTGAAAGAATGACTAATGTGTCTGATTTAGTAAAGACTTTTAGATAATATGGAAGATCCTGAAATCTTTCAAATGGTTAAATCCTCAGTATATAAAAAATAAAAATAAATATATATAAATATATGTATATATTCACAAATATTTGTCTTTTGGAAATATTTAAACCTTAAATTTAAAAAATTGCTAACTTAAAATATACAAACAGATTCCTGGTTTCAAAAAATTCTTAATTTTTTTTTTTTTTAGTAGAAAGGAAACATTTGAAAAGCATTGTTCTAAAAAATACAAATTATAAAGAATCCACAATAATGGTAAGGGACAATTTTACTTTAGGGTGAGTTTCTGTTCTTCTAGTACTCCTTGATAAAAAACAAACAAACAAACAAAAAACACCTGTGTTTTTGCTCAGAGAAGCAATTTGATGTAGGCCAACAGCACAGGCCTTGTTCCTTCCTGACTTTTTGAGCCTGAAAATCCTACTTCCAGGAAATATCTGACTTGTAGTCTTGCTATCCACAGTCCACCCAAGGGACAGAAGATCCATCTGGAGGCTTATTATAAATTGTTAACAGAACCTGACCCCGCCCCCCCATGAGATTTCCAGGTGATTCAAATGCAAATTGAACTAAGAAACACTGGTAAAGAATAGGTCATTATCAAGAAAGAAACAATCGCCAGGTGTATGTTAACTGAGAAACTTACTGGTACTGATGCTTACAGGGGAAATATACTGCCCTTCTTGATACTTTAGCAAATTGGGTTGTTAACTGTCCCATGGTAAGTTTACCAGAGGAGGCACGGGAAAATAGGTTATTAGGAAAAAAGTGGTGAGAAAACTGTCATAACAAAACTACTCAGTTTTATGTCTGTACTTTGCAAAGTGGAATTTGAGGAGCAGATGAGGATACTAACCAATTTTTTAAAAACCGAGAAAAATGCATCACACTTGTTCAAAGAGATGCATCATGCTTACTGCCAAGAACATAGTCAAAATCTTTATCAGTTACTGTATTATCAAGATTCATTACTGTTTTCCCCCCAAATAAGACCGACCTGGAAAACAAGTTCTAGCATGATTTTCCAGGGATTTCTCCTCTAAAATTATGATACAACTTGTTTCCTTGGTGGCTCTTAATTTTGGAGAAATATGGGTAACCACGATATTCATATTAATGCTCTTTTTACTGTACTACAAAAATAATCCTCCCTCTTTAATGCATCCCCATCTCATAAAAATGCATCCCCATCTCATAAAAATGAAACACCATGTGCTGTTATTTACAGAGTTGGAAAGAAACCTCTAAGAATTTTTTGTGAAAGTGTTCTTTAATAAAACTATAAAAACTAGTATATCAGGAAAATATTTCACTATGGTTATGCTCAATGCACTGTTAATGCCATTAACTCCATTTTGAATGCTAAAATAGGAAGAAGCACCATGCCAAAGTTTCTATAACTGTTTTACAACCAAAGCACTTATTAACTCCTAGACTCCACTACTGAGTTACAAAGTCCCAAAGTGATACAGGAAAGAGATGTTACGTTTCTCTTCTTAGGTTTCCAGATATCTCAGCTAGGGAGTGGGGATGAGCCAGAAAACATAGACAAGCCTTTTTACAAATATCTAGGTGAAATAATCATCAACCCGGCCCTAGCATCCTGCTAGTCCCTTTGAAATTCATAGGCCTCCAACTCTTGTGCTAGCTAGCCTCTTTTCAGGTTCTCCAAACAGGAGAAACTAAAAGTGGACCCACTTCACAAAGTTTGAGAATTCTTACATTATACAGTTATTTTAAATATGTCCTTCGGTGTAGTGTAAACAGAACATAGTCAATTAGGATCTCAAAAAAGGATTATTTCTAAGAAAACAGTTCCAGATTGTTTTCTTTTAAAATGTCCTTTCAAATTCTTAGCTTTCAAAAAGAAAGTTCTGTAACAAGGATGAAAGGCATACATTGCATAATTAACTCATTCCTCTTAGAAAAGACATTAACATAATATAAACTCTAGGTTTGATCAGAAACTAAGTATACTTTATTCATGACAAGTCTTTTCGTTAAATTCTTCGGGGATTCCACTGTATTTTAGCTTTTGTATAACGATACTGCAGAGCTGTAATTACACTGTCTATAATCAGCCTATTCCAGTGTAATTACGAGTGCCACAAGTTAAACTAGTCTCACTACTGAATTACAAGGTGTACGGAAAAGTTTATTCCGCATTAAAAATGCCCCCCTTTATGCTGATAAATTTAAAATATAAAGGGGAAACGAGCATTTTACAATAAGAGTCATCATTTATGATGGAATCATTGTGTTCCTGATATACTTTCTCCACCATTTACAGCACTGGATTCTCATCAGTAAGCTTCTTACTACCAAATTCCTTGCCCTTCTCATGTTAGGAAAACTCCAGACCCAGTCCAGATGTCTCACAATCCCATTCATTTAGCTGTCATTCACTAGCTGGGTAAAGATATATTTGAAGTGGTTTTTAGGATAATGTCATGGTAGAATAAGTTAAGTTTTTTGGGGGGTGCAGGGTGAAATGCATAATTCCCAATGTGGATAAAATTTTATCTCAACTAAAAACCAGGGAGTTGAACACCAAGTATTAATATACCAAATGGTTTAAGCAGGCCATTTACTAGAGTAGTCATAATTATTTTCCTTGTACCAGAACTGTAATTATTTTGGATGAATTACCTAATATAATCTTTACAGAAAGACCCAGAGGTAAATACAGTTATTTCTCCCATTTTTCATGTGAGGAAACAGCCTTCAAGTAGAATGCCTACTGATAATGATACACAATCAATTTGAAACAAATATTCTTGCCTTTCCTGTTCTACTAAGGCTCCTGGTAAGCTGTACTGTTACCCAACTGTTCCTTAACAATAGTAGTCAAATAAAAAAATCAAGGTATCTAAAAGATTCTCTACTCTCCTCAAATTTAGGAACTTAAGTGTACATTTTGAATAAACTGAAACAATCTTTCTAGTTGTGTGAATATTTTTCACAGCCAATGAGTTACTAAAGCATCAATCACTAAACAGAATGGACTTTTGTATTTTTCAGATTAAAGAAGCTGATTGATCAAGAATCTGCATCCCAGGAGAAAAAGGAACAAGAAAAGGAAAAGAAGGTCACAGCCCTGAAAGAGGAGCTGACCAAGCTGAAGTCTTTTGCTTTGATGGTGGTGGATGAACAGCAAAGGCTGACAACACAGCTAGACTTTCAAAGACAGAAAATCCAAGACCTGACCACAAGTGCAAAGGAAACACATGCTAAATTAGCTCTTGCTGAAGCCAGAATTCAGGAAGAAGAGCAGAAAGCAACCAGACTAGAGAAAGAACTGCAAACGCAGACCACGAAGTTCCATCAGAACCAAGAGGAAATTATGGCAAAACTCACCAATGAGGACAGTCAAAATCGCCAGCTCCGACAAAAACTGGCAGCACTCAGCCGGCAAATTGATGAGTTAGAAGAAACAAACAGATCCTTACGAAAAGCAGAAGAGGAGCTTCAAGATATAAAAGAAAAAATCAATAAAGGAGAATATGGAAACATTGGTATCTTGGCTGAGGTGGAGGAGCTCAGGAAGCGTGTGCTAGATATGGAAGGGAAAGATGAAGAGCTTATAAAAATGGAGGAACAGTGTAGAGATCTCAATAAGAGGCTTGAAAAGGAAACCACACAGAGTAAAGACTTTAAATTGGAGGTTGAAAAACTTAATAAAAAGATTATGGCTCTGGAAAAGTTAGAAGATGCTTTCAACAAAAGCAAACAAGAATGTTACTCTTTGAAGTGCAATTTAGAAAAAGAAAAAATGACTACAAAACAGTTGTCTCAAGAATTGGAGAGTCTAAAAGTGAGGATCAAAGAGTTAGAAACTATTGAAAGTAGGCTAGAACAGACAGAATTCACCCTAAAGGAGGATTTAACTAAACTTAAAACATTAACTGTGATGCTTGTAGATGAACGGAAAACAATGAGTGAAAAATTAAAGCAAACTGAGGATAAATTACAAGCTGCTTCTTCTCAGCTTCAGGTGGAGCAAAATAAAGTAACAACAGTTACCGAGAAGTTAATTGAAGAAACTAAAAGGGCACTGAAGTCCAAAACTGATGTGGAAGAAAAGATGTACAGTGTAACAAAGGAGAGAGATGATCTTAAAAATAAATTAAAAGCAGAGGAGGAGAAAGGAAATGATCTCCTGTCAAAAGTTAGCATGTTGAAAAATAGGCTTCAATCATTGGAAGCAGCTGAGAAAGATTTTCTTAAAAATAAATTAAATCAGGACTCTGGTAAATCCACAACAGCATTACATCAAGAAAACAATAAGATTAAAGAGCTCTCTCAAGAAGTAGAAAGACTGAAACTGAGACTAAAAGACATGAAAGCCATTGAGGATGACCTCATGAAAACAGAAGATGAGTATGAGACTCTAGAAAGAAAGTATGCTGATGAACGAGACAAAGCTCAGTTTTTATCTCAAGAGCTGGAACTTGTTAAAATGGAACTTGCCAAGTACAGGTTAGCAGAAAAGACAGAGTCCAGCCATGAACAATGGCTTTTCAAAAGGCTTCAAGAAGAAGAAGCTAAGTCAGGGCATCTCTCAAGAGAAGTGGATGCATTAAAAGAGAAAATTCATGAGTACATGGCAACAGAGGATCTAATATGCCACCTCCAGGGAGATCACTCCATTCTGCAAAAGAAACTGAATCAACAAGAAAACAGGAACAGAGATTTAGGCCGAGAGATTGAAAACCTCACTAAAGAATTAGAACGGTACCGACATTTTAATAAAAGCCTTCGACCTGGTCTCAATGGAAGAAGAATCTCTGACCCGCAAGTATTTTCTAAAGAAGTCCAAACAGAGGTAGTAGACAATGAACCACCAGACTACAAGAGCCTCATTCCTCTGGAACGAGCAGTCATCAATGGTCAGCTATATGAGGAGAGTGAGGACCAAGATGAGGACCCTAATGAGGAGGAATCTGTACTGTCTTTCAAATGCAATCCATCAACTCCCCTTCCTGTAAACAGGAAGCTATGGATTCCCTGGATGAAATCTAAGGAGGGCCTTCCTCAGAATGGAAAAATACAAACTAAACCCAATAGTAACTTTGTACAACCTGGAGATCTAGTCCTAAGCCATACACCTGGCCAGCCACTTCATATAAAGGTTACTCCAGACCATGTCCAAAACACTGCTACTCTTGAAATCACAAGTCCAACCACAGAGAGTCCACACTGTTACACAAGTACTGCAGTGATCCCAAACTGTGGCACCCCAAAGCAAAGGATAACTATTCTCCAAAATGCCTCCATAACACCAATGAAGTCCAAAACTTCCACTGAAGGCCTCATGAATTTAGAACAAGGCATGTCCCCAATTACCATGGCAACCTTTGCCAGAGCACAGACCCCAGAGTCCTGTGATTCTATAACTCCAGAAAGGACAATGTCACCTATTCAAGTTTTGGCTGTGACTGGTTCAACCAGCTCCCCTGAGCAGGGACGCTCCCCAGAGCCAATAGAAATCAGTGCCAAGCACGCAATTTTCAGAGTCTCACCAGAACGACAGTCATGGCAGTTTCAACGTTCAAACAGTAATAGTTCAAGTGTGATAACTACTGAGGATAATAAAATCCATATACACTTAGGAAGTCCTTACATGCAAGCTGTGGCCAGCCCAATGAGACCAGCCAGTCCATCAACACCACTGCAGGATAACAGAACTCAAGGCATAACTAATGGGGCACTGAACAAAACAACCAATAAAGTCACCAGCAGTATTACTATCACACCAACAGCCACAACTCTTCCTCGACAATCACAAATTACAGTAAGTAATATATATAACTGACCACCCTCGCCCTCATCTAGTCCATACTGATATTCTTGCAAGGAACTCAGTATGTTTTTAGTCATCCCTCCATACCCCTCAAAAGACTGACTGAATGGTACTTTGGGAAGGTTTGTGCATGAACTATTCAAGAGTATCTAAAACTAAGTACTGCCTGCATAGTCATATCAAGTGTGCACTTACTGTATATCTTCATTTACATACCTGTATGAAAATAAATATTTAGTCTGCACTTCTATAAATACATCTTCATGTATTTCATTTTCCATCACTCACTTTAATTTGTCTGTAACATGTCTTGGTTAAAAACATAAACATTATAAAGCAGTAAACTTATTTTTACCATTGCTTGCTGAATTATTTTCGATCATTTTGTATTATATATTTGCATGCCCAATATAATTTTGTCTTCTATTTATAATGTCTATTGATTCTTCCTTAAAAAAAAAAAAAACAAGCAATAAGTACTTCTTTATAGTTAACCTTTGGAAGCATATTAGAGGAGGAGAAAATGGTTGAGTGAAGTTTACATCTCTGTGACTTCAAAGAAAAATCACAGTAAGATCTCTAGGATAGGTTTAAAGTTATTCTTGGGATGTATCTCAATATCCCTGGTGGCCAGCACAGTGGTTAGCATATATTAATAAAGTTAAACTTTCACCGATAATAGCTAAAATGTTAAGTAATTGACCTTTAGTGGGCATGTATATACCTATGGTGAAAGTAAAAAGCTTTAAAATGTGATAGGAAGAAAGGTATCTTAATAGCCAAGAGCAGATTGTATTTCTAACACAGACTGAAATTTGCATAAAACATGTATTACCTCCAGAATCAGCTATTCTAATAAGCTTTGAAATATTTTACTTCAAACCAAAAGCGTCATTTTTGTTCCTTTTTCCTATTTGGTTCTTAAACAGTCTGGATCACTTTAATATAGGTGCTGCTTTACCCTATATTTTTAAAAGTAGGTTATAATCAGAAGCTTACAATTTAATTGTATTAACCTCTCTAAAAGAAATAAAAATCCAAAGATAATTATGAATGTCATAAAAAGGCTTATTTTTAAGAAAATCATATGTCAATAGACGGAAGTAATATACAGTGAATTTCTTCTGTTACAATTATTGTTATGTCATTTACAAGACAAGAAAGAAACTCAGTCAACTCATTCTAGAAATAACTGGTAACTTAATCCTGGCTCACCCAAACCATAAGCCATACTTCTGAGTAGTCAACAGCAGCTTTCACAGAAACATTTTAAATTACTAAACTGTTTTCCAAGTCACATCCCATAAAGTTAATTTCAGACAAAGGAGCTCATTGCCATTTTCCTTTTTCCAACCTTTTAACTGTTAATTTAGTGTCAGTGTTATAGTATTGCCAGTTACTGATTTTAAACAGAATTTATTTAGACATCCAAGCAAACTGCAAAGTTCTTTTAAAAATAAAAAGAATCATTCACAATTATCTTCCTTTTCCCTGCAAAATCAATTTCATGATAGCAAGGCAAGGATTTGTTGACAGAAACACTTCCATGGTGATGAACTGCAACATCAACGCTGTGGGCTTGCATCATCATTAAATAAATGTGGATGAAAGCTGAGGCTGATGATGAATGAGAAAGCTTCTGTTTAAACACATTTATCTTGGGAATCGGCAGTGACCCAACTGTATTACAAAATACATGATAGTCTAAATGTTTTTCAAAACTATTTTTATTTTTAAATCAACTTGGACTAGAACTCTAGAAGAAACTATATAGTTCATTTTAGCTCTTTCAAAGCAGAAAAATGAAAATGTTGCTACATGAGATTGTTTTATAGTTAAAAAGAAAGACAGGGTACATGTAATGTTTTGGGAGACATCAGTCAACTAATCATAAAGAACAACAAGAATTAAAATGTATTCAAGAACAGTCTTCCCAAATCTGCCACATAATGTTACAAAAAGAAAAAATGTGTACGCATGACACTGGGAAAAGAAAGATGCATAGAGATCCAGCAAAGGGACTCCCACCATTCAAGGTTCTGTCTGGATGCCACAAGTGCTGGAGATGGTGGTATGGGGTACAGTCTTGACATACCTTTAAGTAATAGAGCTTGGGAGCTTCAGCTATTTGTCAATTCATGTATTTTCCAAAGATTAAATTTCTAATATAAGTTGACTTCCTATTTTGTAAAGATTCTATTTCTCATACAAGTCATAGGAGTTCTGAACAATAAAGTTAACACAAAACCTGTATATCATAATTATAATGCACAGTTACTCATCTTAACTATGAATAGACTTGCTAAGGTAGTTGTTCTAAGTGGAAATTAATTGAATTTTCAAGGACTATCACTTTTAGACATTCTTGCATTGGAGGATTCTTTCAGTGCAATAATTAATATAAGTATTAAAATGAACTTTACAAGACTGTCAGACTAATAATGTGCACATAATTAAAATATCATTAACTAAACTTCATGATTTACACAGCATAATTCTTGCCAAAGCATCTTCCCTCTTCTAAAAATTTACATATACAGTGACACCATTTTTGATTTTAAAAATAGTTTATTTCCTCTCTTTGTGTGAGAGGGTGCACATGCTCGAGAGAGCACAAGTTAGCAAGAACAAGACCAAAGGATTGCAGAACTTTTCACTGCCATGTGATCATAGGCCCTATTTTCCCAAAAGCCAAGAGGGAGAAAAGAAGTGAAACTGAAAAATCTAAATAAGAAACATGCAAGAGTAGAAGACTGTATTCTCTGACAGGTTCAATGAAGACCGGCTGATCTGACATACATGTGGAAAAATCCTACCTTTATTTCATTGGTCACAATCCCAGCTTCAGAGCCAAACTGCACGTTACCCACAGTCCCACTATCCCACTAAACCTTGAATGGTAGCCTTTTACCACAGATTTGAATATTTCACCACATTCTTTTTTCTCATTTAAAAGAAATGAGAAAACTTCCCACAAGAGGATGGTACTGCTGTCCATGGGTATTGACAAATCAATCAACCATACTTTTAGGAGACTATGCATTATCATGCATGGACCTTTACATATAAAAGAGGCTCACCCTATGGATTAAATACCTCTTATCTGAAGTGCTTGGGGCCAGAATTATTTCAGATTTTAGATTTTTAAAAATTTGGAATCTATATATAAATATATAAATTAGATTATACATATAGATATTGAGGGCAGTGGGACCTAGGGCTAACACAAAACTCATTTACATTTCATATGTATCTTATATTCATAGACATCATATAAATTTATATAATATTTTAATATAGTTTTGTACATGAAACAAATTTTTGTGGTGGAACTTTCCACTTGCAGTTATCGCATTAAATGCTGAAGAAACTTCTAAATTTTGGAGCATTTTGGATTTCAGATTTTCAGAGTAGGCATGTTCAAGCAGATGACAGTGTTACATAAATTCTATTCAGGTCTCTTCTACTCAGGTCTCTACAATGCTAAGACATTAGAAATGAAGTCTTCATAACATGTGCAAAATAAAATTAGGGCCCTTGTGAGAAGAGATATGTTATTAAACATTTTTAAGACTAAGGATTTATGGTGTTTGAAATATTGATATTAATAGTGATAATGAAATAGTGATTAACAGTGATATTGAAATATCACTCCAAATAATGTTTTTATAGCTTTTTTTTTTTTTTCCTGCAGTACTGGTGACTGAACTCAAGAGTACTCCACTACAGAGTTATATTCAGGCCTCTCCTTTGTTTTATTTTGTTTTTTTCAGACAGGATCTCCGGAAGTTGCTGGAGTTGCCCTGAATTTACAGTTCTCCTGCCTCAGCCTCTCAAGTAGCTGGGATTACAGTTGTGTAACACTGTGCCCAGGCTGCTTCATTTATATTGAATATTTTCAATGTATGTCTCCTTTAAAACAAGTTATACAAAGGAGGTAGAGACTTTTAAATTAACCATTGCGTTAGTTTCCCAATACTTTGGTTTCTGCTTTTGTAGTTTCTCCAAAATAATAATTTTCATTGCAATCACAAGAAGAAAGAAAAATCAAACACAAACAGATGTATCAAACACAGATTAGTGTTTTCACAAAGTAAAATGCAAGATTTCTGTACGAGGATCCCCTGATATTTTAAGTTTCACCTAGCTGGCTGTCTGACATCTACACGCTCTGTTTTGTTTGTCCTCCACCAGATCCCAGGTCCTGAACTTAACCTTGTAGTGCTTCTGGGAATACACATTTAAAAAAGCAGTTGGAAGAACTCAAACAAAACATTCCACTTACCTTAGGACAGAGGAAAGTGAAAATAAGAAAGACACGTGTTAAACTCTAAGCCCTTTCAAATTGACAGGGCCTCTTCCATGCTTAAATCCAAGAAGGGCTTTTGAAAGAAGGGCTGAATGAAACATCTCAGAGCAGTCATCCCACAAAGGCATCACCATAGGTTAAAGAATTCTTAAGGAATCCATTAACTATCCAATAGCTCTAAGTATTTTACAATCTGACGATGAATTAACCCTGATCTTATGGCAAAACTTACAAATCTGTCAATATTCCATCAGGACAACAGGTTTTACACTAATAAGGCTGCTATTAAAAATCATTCTCCAGGCTATCCTTTGGTCTTCCCAAGGAACTCTTTTTTATTTGTGCCCTCATTTTAAAACATTTATCAAAATTATTGATCAAAAAATTTTTCTGGTTACTTGAAGGAATTTTTTGGATTCCTAAAACTAATTTCCTGGGCCGGAGATTTAGCTCAGTGGTTCTGGTGCCTGCCTTGTAAATACAAGGGCCAGGGTTCGATCCCTGGTAACCATATAAAATAATGACAGGTGTGGAGACTCATGCCTACCAGCAAACAGAACCACATACCAGACTGCTGGGTGAGGTGGCTCACGCCTATAATCCCAGCATTTGGGAGGAAGAAGCAGAAGGATTGCTATGAGTTCAAGGCTGAGCTCAGGGCCAGCCTGAACTACAAAAAGCAAGACCCTGTCTCAAAACAAAAACAAAAACACTCATTTCCTTATTTTAATGAGTTCTTTGCTTTTTCCACATAGCCACATGGTTTTAGACTGAGACATTTTTAATTTTTTGGTCCTCTCTTTTGTTTTTAAACAGCTATTCATGTAATAAGACAGACCCCATATGACAGACCTGCAAAGCTTTCTCATTCACTGGCTAAGTGAAAATGGGCTTACTAACGAATGGCATCCCTGTATCTCAGTGACATTCACATTCACAATGCCTCAATACATAGTATCTGTGTGTGTGTGTGTGTGAGAGAGAGAGAGAGAGAGAGAGAGAGAGAGAGAGAGATAGATACCTTTTATATACATGTCATGATCACACTCAGCATCGACCATTTGTACCAGTATATGACATGACTAGATTCTCATTTTTTCCATTCCCCTACCCACCCTACATTCCCTTACCTGCTATGTACATAAGCTTTTTTCCCCATTTTGTATTACCATTACAATTTTTTCATTCCCCTCATTAGTTATCCTTGCCCCATTTCCCTGTTGTACAATATCTAACGTACATTCTAGAACTTATTTACATTTTCAGTTTCTCATAGCAGAGAAAAGATATGATACTTACACATATATGACCTATTTATTTCACTTATGAGAATGCCCTGAAGGTATGTCCATTTGAGTATGAATGACACAAACTTGTCATTCTTTATGGCAGAGTAATACTCCATTCCATAGAAAAACCACATCTTCTATATCCAGTCTCCAGATGATGGACATTTGGGTTGTTTCCAAGATTTAGCTATCACCAACTGAGCTAGTAAAAACATGAGTGCACATATATCGTTGTAATATGAATCTTTTAATTCTTTTGTGTATATCCCTAGCAGAGGATCAGCAGGGTCAAATGGGACCTCTAACCCTAGTTTTTTTGGGAATCTCCACACTGATCTCCATAGTGGTTGTACCAATCTACATTTTCACCAACAGTGGAGGAGGGTTCCTTTCTCCCCACAGCCTTGCCACCATTTGTTGCTGGCTGATTTCAAGATAGCAGCTTCAAAGCAACACATGGACACTACTGACCAATCCACTGTTCATGACCTACCAATGTATCTCCTATCAGAACAGTTTTGGGGCAAGTATAGGGATGAAAATTTCACTGCCCTTAATAATCTGAGCCTGGGCTAGGGATTTAGCTCAGTGGTTATGGCGTCGGCCTAGCAAGCGCAAAGTCCCGAGTTCAATCCTCAGGAGCACATGCCACAATGCCGGGTGTGGTGGTTCATGCCTGTAATCCAAGCACTGGGAGGCAGAGGCAAGAGGATTGCTGTGAGTTCGATCTGGCCTGGGCTACATAGTGAGTTCAGGGCCAGCCTGAATTATAAAGTGAGACCTTGTCTCAAAAAAAAAAAAATCTTAGCTAGGAAATGAGCTTAGAAATAAATAGTACAGAAATGCTTAATCAATCAGGAAACTACATTTCTAATGATCAACTGGAGATTAAGGAGAATTTTATAGACTAATAGGGCGCCATATAGAGTTAGCTACGTGAAGTGACTACAGATAAGCAAACAATAGAAAACAAAATTCAAGCTGATTCCTTTTCCAATCAGGTATAATACCTTGGAAAAGTCATTAAACCTTTGTGAAATTAAGAGAATTGCACTTGGTAATATCTAAAATCATGTGTAGTTCTATCTTCTAATAAATTCTGATTGCTTTTGCCACCTTTCTTTGATCACTTAAAATTCTGAGGATAAGGCTGAGGCACAAGCCAGCAACCTGCATGAGTTTCTTTGTCTTCAGAAATAAAATCTCTTCTATTTCTCATTTCCAGGAGTCACAACTACTAGTTGATCACTAAACACTTGTTTACTTCTTAAGATTCCATGAATTAATTGATTTTAAAAACTCATCATTTGGCCGGGGAGTTAGCTCAGTGGTTCTGGCACCTGCCTTGCAAGTGCAAGGGCCCAGATTGATCCCTGGTAACCACATACAACAATGCCTGGGAGTGGAGACTCATGCCCAGCAGCAATCAGAACCACATACCACATTTCTGTGTGTGGTGGCTCATGCCTGTACTCCCAGGTGGCTCATGTCTGTACTCCGCGGAGGCAGAGGCAGAAGGATTGCTGTGAGTTTGAGGCTGAGCTGAGGGCCAGCCTGAACTACAAAAGATCCTGTTTCAAAAAAAAACCAAAAAAACCAAAAAAACTCAACATTATCACCCCCCGCCCCCCATCAGAGCAGTATCTTAGCTTCAGGAATCCTAAGAGTTTAGGTCTGATAATTGTTTGGTGAGGGAAGGGAAAGTGTTACATGTATTGTAGGATGTTTAGGAACATTGTTGGTATCTACTCCCTAGATGCTATGTAACATGCACCCAACTGTGATAAAAATACTTAGGGAGCAATATCAGCCTCTATTGTAAGATGCTGGTGAGCAAAATGGACCAGTAAGTCACTTCCATTTCAACATCCACAGAAAAGGAAACATAGTAAGTACTGCATGAGTTTGGAGGAAGTGTTGGCTTCTTTGGGTTGAAGTTTGGGCTGTCTCAAAAACAGAAGAGATGTGACCAGTGGTTAGAAGATGAGGGAAGTATTGTATAGATAGTACAATAAGGATTTCTTAGAGAAGTATGTATAAGGCAGAAATGTAGGGAAAACAGGAGAGCAGATAACTAATGTTAAAGGACAATGTGGCTAAAGCTGAAGTGATTGAGGAGGGGTAGGGCTCAAATGGCACAAGACAGTGAGATTGAGAAGCTTTGCACATATTGTTAATGCTCCAAATTCTCATAAGAAGACTTCTGGTAAGTAAGGAAACAACAGAGAAGAAGAAAAGAACTTGCTATAAAATATTATTTCCTTTTATAATAACCTTATAAAAAGAATACTGCTATAATTTTATAAATAAATTAATGAAAATTCTTGAGACTCACATTGGTCCCGGTCATTCTGTTAGTATGAGACAAAACTGAGACGTGAACACAGGCTTTACTTCACCGTCTCATTTTCTTTCCATCGTGACATCATTGACACGTTACCTCAGTGAAAGGGGAAGCATTATAAACTGATCTTTCTTGTAACCTACGGTGATAGGCTGCCTATCATTACTTGTTTGTGCTCTGCCTCACAAATCCGCTACTTCAACTAGAACACTCTGAATGCTCCTAAACAGTAGTGTAATACTTTCCCTTTCTTCTTCTCCACTTTTCAATGAATTATCATCCCTAATTAAGTGAAGTTAAAATACACACTGAAGGCTGGAGATTTAGCTCAGTGGTGCCACACCTGCCTCACAAGCCCAAAGTCCTGAGCTAAATCATCATACAAAAAAAAAAAAAAAAAAAAAAAAAAAAAAAAAAAAAAAAAAAAAAAAAAAAAAAAAAAAAAAAAAAACAACCCACACCAAAGGTTTGGCTCAAGCCTGACCTCTTCTGTATCCTTACATGATCACTACAGCCTGCAGTGTTCTGCCTTTCTTCCAAACCCTCCAGCCTTTCAAAGCCACTGACAGGGTAACAAAGAGA
Organism: Petromus typicus; assembly: GCA_004026965.1. Taxonomy (NCBI): domain Eukaryota; kingdom Metazoa; phylum Chordata; class Mammalia; order Rodentia; family Petromuridae; genus Petromus; species Petromus typicus. Next base: position 21,012 of record PVIR01005479.1, read on the forward strand.
TAATGAATGTGAGAGATCAAGCTCCACGTGAATGGGCACACATGGAGAAGACTGAGCAAATAGGAAAGTGAAGAAAGCAAGACCAAGGAGAGGCTCATGTTCTTATCACCAGGATATTCTGTTTTCAAGAGAGCACCAGAGCTGCAATGAGTGTCCATTCTATCCTAAAGCAAAGGGCACAAGTGCAAAGCAAGAAAAATGAACTCTGCACCAGGCAGGGACATGGGCTGAGCAGAGCACCATGCACCCTATCAGCTTCACAAATGACTGCAAAAAAGAGCATAAAAAAGGAGTAAAAATGACCCATGAAAAGTAGCAACCAAGGACATCAGAGCTTATAGGCAAACTAAGCTGTCTTGACAGTACTTGATAATGAGTTAAGACCTTCACAAAAGGTAATCAATGGCCGGGGATTTAGCTCAATGGTTTCAATGCCTGCCTGGTAAATGCAGTCTCCAGTTCGATCCCTGGTGCCACATACCACAATGCCAGGTGTGGTGGCTCACAACTCAGGAGGTGGCTGAGAATTCAAAGTGAACTTGGGCTACTTAGTGAGTTAAGGGCCAGTCTGAAATGCAAAGCTGTCTCAAAACAAAAACACAAACAAACAAACAAACAAACAAACAAAAGTTAATCAGGGTCTAGCTACCATAAAGATAGACATTAACAACTTAGTCCACAGTTGGTAGGACTTCTGCCTTTGTAGAAGTTTTCCCAGATTTTATGACCTAACTTTGTAAGTTCATTTTTCAAACATTTGTAACTTAACAAGAAAATCTGAGGGCAGGGAATTTAGCTAAGTGGTACTGTGCCTACCTTATAAACAAAAGGGCACACGTTTGATCTCCAGTACTGCCAAAAAAAACCAAAAGCAAAACAAACAACAGAAAACATGTGATGTCCCAAAAGATCTTTTTTTTCCCAAGTATCGAGGATTGAACTCAGGACCTTGTGCTTGAGAGACAGGCATGGCATCCACCATTGAGCTAAATCCCTGGCCTCAAAGATCATTTTTTAAAAAACAAGTAATGTGTATTCTCTCAGCTCACAAGGAAAACTGTTAAAATTCACAGTTTTCAGTTTCCAAATTCTGCTTCTAATTTGGGATCACAATAATTGCAAAGCAAGGAAGCATCCCAAATCAAAACTGTCATTTCCACAGAAAGTCTTTAAGTTGATTTCTTCTGTCTCCCCTTTAAACAGTAAAGACAAATAAAAACTTCTTCATCAGACACTCT
>PVIR01005479.1:22349-44937 GCA_004026965.1 Petromus typicus
TTTATTTTGACATAGGGTCTTGTTAACCAGTAAATTATCCAGGCTGGGCTCAGTCTTGTGATCTTCTTGCCTCAGCCTCCCAGCGTACTAGGATTACAGGTGTATGCCACCACTCCAGCCAACAACTACAATTTTACAGAAAAAGAGAGCTTAACTAAAAACTGCAATAGCTCCTCAAAAGGGAGAGAGACAGTTCCTCTGTGGCATGGGAAGGGAGTCAAGGGCAGATTACAGGAACTTTGAAAAAATGTAAATGTTTCTGAAATTTCTACTTTTAGCTTCAAAGAATGGCAACTGGAGGACTAGAGAGTACAATGAGATTGATTAATGGGTAGTCTTATGCAGGGGATAGAAAACACAGTAGGAACCAACAAAATTCATTTCTCAAGTACTAGGAAAGTTGAGGTACTAATGACAGGAGAAAAGAGGACTAATGTAAAGTAAATAAGAAAAAAAAAAAGAAAGTAAAGAAATTATTTTCTCTCTGGAGTGTCTCAGCCACTTAAATAGAGACAACTGCTCTTTGATGATCCTCAAAGTAACATCTTCAAAATTTCAATGCTACCAAAAAGCTCCATGTGGAAGGCCCAACTATACTTCAAACTTAGCAGTTGCTCATACTTTCATACAATGTCTCTCTTGAACTGCTCCTTGTCCTGCTTCTAGTGATGGTACATCGTCTTCTCCTTATCCAGGCTCAACATCTGGAAACCATTCTTCACTTCTCTGACTATGACTAAAACTATGATATGTCAACTTAACTGGAGCAAGAAGTGCTTACCAATTAGCAAAGCACAGCTCTGGGGGTGTGTGGACAGCTGACATGGAGGTCAGCAAACTGAGGGTGGAAGACTCACCCTAGTTTTGAGTAGTTTTGTAGCCTTGATGGAATAAAAAAGAAAAGGAAATCTGCCCATTTTGAAGAGCTCTAGTCTTCCTGAAAAGGGGTTATTCTTTGTTGCCTTTGCACACTGGTCTCCAAGTGTCTAGCTTCTTCAGCCATCCAATGCAAACTGAAGTGTCACTTGTGTGAATTTCTAGCCCTCTGACCTTGGACTGGTGATCTCTCTTGTTCTATAGCTTCCCTCTCTTATTGGGCTGAGCAACTACTGGATCCTCCAATTCTCTAAGCTGGCCAACAGTCACTGTGAATACCTCTGATCTTACAGGCCTATGTAATAAACACCTTGAAATAATTTATGCATATCATTATTTTTTATCAGTTCTGCTCCTTTAAAGAACCCTAATATACTGCTCATCTCCCAGATCCAACTCACTACTCTACTATTTCTTTTTCTAGCCTACTTCCTCTTTGTGCTACTATTTAAAAAATCTAGACCTTAGTATAAGTAGTACTTTACTAAGGTAGATAGTTAATCTACATTTAATTCTTCACCTTTAAAATCCAGCTTTCACTCTAAATTCCATTGTGATCATTTCAGTTCTTTAGCCACCCATAAAACACCCCTTATATTCTTATCCACTAATGGCTGCACAGTCCTCCTGCCATGCATGATCTGTACCTCTTTCTTCATCTTCTCTTAAAAATCTGAATATACCCAGCACCCTCACTGGAATACGGAACTCTCATCCTACATACTACCAAGACATCTTTCCCTGTATCTCTGCCCATGTTGTTTCTAGTACTAGAATGTTCTCTCCTTTTTCCTCATATTGGATTCTACTCCTTCCTCAATTGCCACTTCCTCTGGAAAAACTTCCTCAGTTTTTGAATGTCCCATGAGTGTTTTAAAAACTTAGGTTTGTATCTCCATTGTAGCATTTCATTCTACCTTGAAATATAATTGTTACCTCTCTTACACTATAATCTCAATAGTAATACTCAACCATAACTTATTTTTAAACATTTTTTGTGAAAGTATCGCATAATGAAGTCACTGAACGCCTTCATCCAAATCACCTTGGATTCTGTTGATGTCATATCATACTTTGATATAAAAGATACATAAAATGCAGTAGGTGAACTCTAAAAAAGAAGTTACAATGGCTAGGCCAATTAACATTAAAAAGGGTAAAGGATGTGCAATTGTAACTTTCTGGTTCAAAGGTGGCTCAGAAACTATCATTGCTTATTCAACAACTCTTTTATTTGGTATCGTATCACTAATGAATAAGTAGAAATGAAAGAACAAGGGACAAAGTAAGAAAAGTGATATATCATGAAAGATGAGTTAGAATTATTATCAAGAAATAGATATCTTAAAGTTAAAAGGGAAAAACAAAGATACTGATGATAATACTTATCTGGCTGGCACTGTAGATGTGTGAAGGACTTTCTTACACTGTATCTGTAGTCCCTAAGAAAACTTAAAAATTGGCATTGTGATCTCCAGATGAAGATTACAGGTAAAGAAACTGAAATTGATATATGCTATATAAGGACACACTAGTAGTTACTGCCAGAAATAGAATGGAAATCCAAATTAAGTTCTACCACTTATCATCTGTGCTTCAATCACATACCGAAGATTCTTTTAAGAGGTGAACTTCAGAACAAAAAGATGAGTGAGGGAATTAGAAAAGAAAAGGAGAGAAGGAGAATCCAAAAATAAAAGAGAAAAAGCCAAAACGAAAGGAAAACTTAACAGATGGATTAAAAAAAAAAAAAAAAAAAGGAAAACGAAGAAGGCAGCTATTCAAGTTTAGTGTATTTTAACACATTTCTACATATGAGGCTGTGTTTGGCACACAATCGAAGTGGGCTGGAAGGTTCTTAAATACTGTATTTCAGTGTTTATTCTTGGATCACTCTCAGTTCTCACGGTGTAATTACTATAGAAATAGATTGGGAGGTGACTAGGTATGACCACAAACCACGTCATATCATAGAACAAAAGCCCCAATTTACTCCAGTGCTTTGGTGCTTACCTCAGAAACTCTTAAATATAAATCATAACAACGGAACACTATTTAAAACGAAATTTTCTCTTATAAGAGGCTAATCAAAGTACAAAGTTTCTCTTTGAAGGACATCTTTCCCCATAAAACTATAACATTTTTAGTGATAAAGTTTTACTGAATAGGGAGAAGTTCAAAAAAAATCAAGAGGAAAAACGCAAAGAGGCACAGGACAATTAGGATTATGTCCTGTCAGATTCATTTTTTGTTATTCTAAATACACTCCCACACACCCCCACGTTAGCAGCAATTTGTCAAACAACATGAAAGACCAAAGAAATGACAGCAATAACATTTCAAGGATATTTTCCTCCAGTTTACCATTTCCTCCTTTTCATCACCATATTCATCATCCTTACTTAAACATGTTACCATAGAACACTGAGATAAAAACGAAAACACAAAGCACTGTCATTCTGATAACACATATTCTTGGCCAGGCTTTCCACAGCTGGGCTCTTGGAAGAGTTGAGAAACTCTGGATTCATCTCTCCATCTAACTTCAATGATTACAAGTCAAAACAATCTAAGTCTTAAACTTCTGAATATCTAGAGCTACAGGTATGAAGGGCCCTGCCGTCAGGTCCACTCTGAAGAGAGCACTGCCTTAATACACAATGTTACCAACACATGAGTGAAAGTTCAGAGAATTTACAAAATTAACTTCTTTAAGAGAAAAGGAAATATCAGACTCAAGCTGTCTGACCTATTAGTTTCCTCAGAATTGCTGATTTTGTTCTAGTATATTTTCAAATGTCTTCCTCCATAATAATGTGAAGAAACATAATATAAAAAACTGGGCCACAAAATTGAGGCTGAATAAAACTGAGAACATTGGGACGTTCTAGAATCTTTTAATAAGTCAGACTCACTGCTATCTGATGATCTGCTGTAACCACAGGATCAGATTGGTAGGCTTCTTTTTAGAGTTTAGGGACATGCCAGACCAGCACTTTTAGTACTCAATGAATGCATTTCACAGTCTTACTCCCTTCTTTTCTGCTGTTCCTCAGACAGAACCAATGCCTCTGATTCACTGAACTCATCATTCCTCAGATTTGTAATTCATTCCAAATACCAATGTCCACGCTGTACTGAGTTAAGCACAGTACAAACTTTTACTTCTATGAATGAACTTTCCACTTGGTTAATCTCCCAGATATATGCTTTCTGATAAAAACCAGGAACATCCAACTCAGAGTAGAATATTCACTGTGTGGTCTTATAACAGCCATATGCATGGATTTCTGTAGCAATATGTATTCCAAATTTGGAAAAATACTTTCTTGGAGCCACTTCATATAATTCTCTATAAAAATGACGTAAGAGATTACAGACTTTAAAGCTCCATACCTCACCTAAATAAGTCCAAATATAAAGTTCATACAGAAAAAAAGCATCTTTAAAAAAAAAATAGATTTGAGGGAATGACATATTGGGTTGTACTAATAAATTAACCAGCCTTTGCTGCCATCTAGAGGTAAAAACTGTCCAGTGAACATATTACCAAGAAAAAAGAATCTAAAGCTCCAGAGGAATTAAAACAATGGGAACCCAATCACCTTCACGCAGTTGGTCCTATCAGTGATCACTCATCCCCAAACTACATTTTTTTCACTAACACACCTCAGAGATGACTAAAAGAATGAAACTTCACCAGTACTGTGATTCACTCCATTAAAAATTCATACATCCGTAACCATCTAAATCACAAATTAAGTCCTAGATGGGGCCTCTGCCTCTGTTGTGTTTTAAAAGCCCCACAGCTGATTCTGGCCTTTCAGTATAACTACTAGGCCTGGATGCTCTGGCCTTACTTGGTAGTGAACCATGCATACTCTGGTAGTTTAGTTCCAGATCAAAAAACTTAAAGCTTACATATGAATGGAGTTCAGCTATGATAAGCATTTCTCAGAGAATTTTGTACATTAAGCTGGAGAACTAATCTAAATTTTGACAAGTTAATGACAACATAGGAACTTATCTTGTAAAGACAATGCTAATTTTATCATAAAATTAATTGGTCTATTACTGATTTTCAGTTGTGGCTTTTCCTGCTTATAGTGTGGATAATACAATGTTTGTGAAATATTCTGACCTCTGAGCAATTTTATTCCTTTTTATATAATTTAGTGATCGATTTTCTACCATATAATTACAGAAAATGTGGAGAAAAAGAAGAAGTACTTATTAGTCCACTAACCCAGAATTAATGCATATTTCCATTTTCATCTTGTATTATCTGTAGCAATTCCAGCAATAAATAACTATTCTGTTTCACAATAAACACCTGCATTTCTTCTAGTCTAGATCTACAACCCCCAATAAGAAGTGCAGGTCATAAGATAATCTGGTATACAAGTGTATGTGCACACGTGAATATACATATACATAAAATGAAACAATATTTACAGAACAATACTTAGCCTCATTACACGTAGTGCATTCTGATGCTTTTCATTTTCACTTATTCCATTTGATTTAAATAATGTTAACAAAGAGAAATGTATCTAATATAGTTTGTCAACAAATGCTTCATTAGAGTTAAAATATCCAATAATATCAGACTGTACTTCTGGGATGCTAAAATAAAATCAAGATTATATAGGCTAGGGATTTAGCTCAGTGGTTCCAGCACCATCTGCCTTGCGAGCCCAAAATCCAGGATCTGATCCCCAGTAACTACATACAACAATGCTGGGTGTGGTGACTCAGCTCACCAGCAATCAGTACCACATACCACAGTGCCAGGCGTGGTGGCTCACGCCTGTAATCCCAGCACTAGGGAGGCAGATGCAAGGGGACTGCTGAGTTTGAAGCTGAGTAGAGTAACAGCCTGTACTACATAGCAAGACCTTGCCTGAAAAAACTAAAAAAATAAATAAATAAATAAAAATTATATATTAAATTTTTAAAAAGTGAGTATGTATACAAAGGAACTTCATTGAATTGAATTAGTACAAGAAAAATGTGGCAACAAATTTTTATACAATGAAAAACAATTATAATATGGCCTCCTATTATAACAGTATTAAAAATCTTATCATAAAAAACTACAATGAATTTCCAAGAAGTAAAAAAAAAAAAAAAAAAAGATTGTAGACTCTCAGTAAGAAAAGAATGATGCGTCAAAGGAGAAAATAATAATAATACACACTGGGTTATAATGGAAGATCTAGGTGAGACCTTTGTTCTATCTCCTTACCAATCCGTTTTCTTATCTGTCTTGGTTACTTTTCTCCTTGCCAAGATGAAATATTCAACATCCAAAGTTAAAAGAGGAAAGGTTTATTTTGGCTTAGTTTGCAGGTTTCAGTCTATAGTCGGCTGGCTGCAAGGTAGGGTGGCACAGCAGAGGGGCATCACAGAGGAGAGACAGTTCATGGAGGGTAGAGGTCAACAGAGAAGGCAGCAAACAACAACAGCAGCCCTATCTGTACCTTACATTCTCCCCAGGGTCCCTACTCTTAGGGCAGACAGCTCTCATACCAGGGAGGGGGCACGCTTGGTCCTACCATCCGCCCATGGATCAATTCCAGCATCACAACCTTAATTCTACCATCACACACTCTACATTCAGCCATCTCCCATCTCCTGCCTATGACAGCATAAAGCTTTGGGAAGATATCTAGATGTGAATCATTATCAAAGAGTATTTTCCCTAAAACTATTAAAGAATTATATTTCTATGCAATTTTCATTCATTACTTATTTATTAGTCTCAGTGATAGGGAACCTTTGAGAGCTTTCAATGGTATAAATAGCCTGCTACAGCATGTATGCTACAAATTTGCCAATCCCTAATCTAGATCATTCCACATGTCTGTTAGTCTTCCTTCATTCCTCATGTATTAATCAATGAACAAACAGTAGGACACTTCTCTTTATGATATAACTCTACCTCTACATAATCTGTTTTCCTGTACATATACATCCTCATCTACGGAACTGGTTTAATTCTATCTGGTCCAAATCTACATTACCATCCCACATATCACATATAACTTACTTAATTTGAAGCCACTCCATTTTTCTACTGTTGGATAGTTTCCTACTTCAAGACTGCTGCCATAAGCACCCTGGCCTCATAGTACTGGCAAATATTCTATTATCGTGGAATGCCCTCTGTCATTCTTTCTGCTAAAAGCCTTAAAGCCCAGATCAAATGCTACTTTTTTCATGAAATTCCTCAGTTGAAACTAATCTTTTCTTTGTCAATCCTATGGCTCTTTAATGAGATAAGGTGGGACAGTACTCTTGTTTATCTTTTGCTACACTTGGATTGCCAAAAAGTAAGAAACAACCTATTTATCTCTCTATCACTGTGTACTACCTGTGGCCTAGCACAAAGCACACATATAAAACATGTAACAGAATTATCCGTTAAAATTTTTTCTTCAACCTGACAATCTTAAATCTGATATATTCCCCAAACCTAGTGCTTTTTAAGCCAAATCCTCCAAAGTAACTTCATGTCTTGAACAATAACTACTTTTCCACAAAATGTACAATTAAGTATTTTTTGTTCTTTTGTTTAATTCAATATCAAAGAAGTATGCAAGCAGAGAATCCCAACATGGATCCCTAAACCATAATCATCAGGCACTGCTAAGATTTCCACTAAATCCCCTTCTGGGCCCATGGATAAGCCTGTTCACCAGCATGGCTGTGGAATGCTACACATCATAAAGACTGTCATCTCTAACACTTTTCTCCACTGGGGAAGGAAAAGGGGACTTTCTGGATACTTTCACCCCCAGAAATACCTAGAAACCTAAGACCTATCACTGTGGAAGGCCAGAGAGGAATAATGGCCATCTCTTCAGGAAATGGTGAAGGAACAAATGGTCAAATGGTTCCCTCACAGGCTGATGGACTGTATCAAAGAGCAGCAAGTCTACAATGATTTCACTTCTATATGTACACAAAAGCATACACACAATCACAAGTTCAGACTCATATCCCACACCTAATTACCCATTCTACTGTAACTCAACTGTTATAGTTTAGATTTTAGTTACCCTAAAACTCATGTGTTGAAAGTTAATCCTCACCTAGAGGCACTATTGGGAAGTGGTGGAAATTCTAAGAGGTGGGGTCTAATTGGAATTAGGTCACTGAGATATGTGGTTTTGAAGGGTATATTGGGACCCTCACACCTTCTCTTTCTCCTTTAGTTTCCTGGCCACCATGTGGTGATCATCTTTGCTCTCTGTGCTCCCACCTTGAATAATGTCCTTACTATTGGCCCAAAAGTCACTGGGCCAATGATCATGACTGAAACCATGAGTCATAATAAACCTTTCTTCCTTGAAATTGTTTATGTCTGGTATTTTTGACAAAAAGTTGTCTAACATACCAACCCAAAGTGGACTATATCACCAATCTAAAATTGAAATGAATTGAACTACAGCAGTTCAAGAATGTTGTTGAACAAAGTAGTAACCATCCTGTAGAACTTCACTGAATAATTACATTTTACTAACAAAATATACTAGAAAGAATTTCTAATCTGCTTCAAAAAAATTGAATCAGTCCCATCAAAATGGCAGGACAATTAAAATTAAACTTGAAGGTCTAAAACTATGACTACTTTATGATCAGAAGGAGGAAAAGTGGTACTTCTTAGTTACATGGAAAGGAATAATAAAAATGAGTAACAGTTTAATATATTGTTTGTGTGGTCTACCTGAAAGCTCTGATGTTATATATACAGTGGACTGCTGGCACACAGTCTTTTATCCTTTATCTAATATGTTTCCCTTTATAATATATAATATAGACCATAAAATTATATTGTTAAGCTTGTACAATGAAACATTTTAGATTGGTATTGCTAGTTTCTATAGTAATCAGGGGATAGCAGAATCAAAGTTCAATAATACTAACATTATTCTCTTGGGTGCTAAAAAGAAACAAACAAACAAACAAAAACTTATCCTTTCATAAGATATTCTTTAATTGAATCTCTTCCCTGAATTAATGCTACAAAAAAGTAGTTCATTCAGCAAAATGTTGGGATCATGAAACTCAAATTTCAGTATTCAATTTTCACTCACATGACAATGAGCTTGGCATCTACCAACCTAGGCCTTGTTTTCTTTATGTCAAACAGGAAAGTAAAATATTTCTTCAGGCATATTACAGTTGGGATAAAGCACTAGTAGGACCACTGACAAAATCCTGGGTCCAAATAGCCATCCCTAAGGATGGACATAGTTCCCTTTTTTATCATACTTAAAATTTTCTCAGTGAATCAAAAGAAACGTGTGCTTATAATTCAATTTGGACAGAGTAGCACAATGTCACTTAACAACCTTTTTTGAGACAGAAGACAGTTTACATAAAACATAGGGAAAAAATTTAATTTAAAAAACAACAACAAAAAAAAACCAATGAAGAGCACGACCCAGTATTTCTGTGATCCTTCATCAAAAAACAGGACATGACCCTGGAAGATATCTTTGTGGTCAAAAACTGTTAGCTAGTTGTCCTGGTTTTAGAGCCAGCAGAACGATAACAAAGAACTGTCACTTCCCATCTTCATCTAGCTAAGTGTGCTTCAACACAATGATAGTGTTGTGCAAACATCCAAGGCCCCATGGGGTGAGTGTTAAGAAAAGGAAGTGCTGGAAGAGCTTTAAGCTTAGTAAGTCACAGAAAAGGACAATGTAAAAAAAGCCTCCTCGGGCAAGTGGCAAAGGAAGAAGATGGAAAGAACAAATGAATTAGAAGCCTGAAATGGAAAAGTCATTATTAAAATACTAAGAGAGCTGAGGAAAGTAATGGACTACACAAAAGAAGATGAAGGTCTGACACCAAAAAGAAGACACATATGTGTAAGGTAATTTTTTAGCTCTGGGCCTGCTAAAAAAATGGGTATCTGGTTAAGTCTTTAATGAATGAGTCAAAGAAAGAAAGGACCATTCAGTAAAGACATAAATAAAAAACTGCTAAAACATGCAATGAAATATGAAAAGGTAAGGGAATACAATGATATTTGGTCACATTCAACAATTGGAATTATGCTGCTGGAGCTCTGGCCATGAAAATCAAATAGATCAAATAGAAGCAGTAAAAACAATATGTTCATTAAACTGACCTAGAGAAACAAGAATATCCTGAGAACATTTTCCCTTGAAGAGGTAATACAAAATAGGTGGTATGCCTAGTATTTCAAAATTGTTTCCTCCACCAGAAGACACCTTAAAGTGCATTTTTATATCAAGCTGAAATAAGTTCAAGGGCAAACAAGAACTGAATGGCAAGATATCAAACAAAGCACATACTAAAACAAGGTTAGGAAAAAATGGACATTTCTACGGCAACCATCAGAAATTCATTTTTAAGTGGTAATTAAGTTCCTTTTGATGAAAGCCTTTAAAATGTTCTATTTTAACAAAAGGATAACCAATTCCCCCCCAAAAAGGCTTATTTTAAGCAATATTTTGATACCACAGAAATGAAAATACAAGAGAACTGTGAGTTGTCTTGGAAGTACTATTTGGAGGCAACAAAAGGGTGCTTCATATATGCAAAGATCAACTGAAATATAAAAGTCCTGCTATTTGAGCATAATCCTCTATATGTGGAAATGTAGCTTTTCTGAAGAAAAATAAAAGAATACTTCCAAAGTGACTGTGACTAATCAAATATTTAAAAGTAAGCAGATAAAAATCCAAATGAATGAAAAATAATGTAACTTGTTAACACAATGTTTTAAAGCCTGATATTTTTATGTTAGAATCTTTTTCCAAATCTTCATTTGTTAGCTTCAATGATCTCTTGAAATACTCTTGTATCTTTGTCTTTCTTGTAGGAAAATACACAATTCAGAGTCCAACTTTGGGGCTCAAGTGGGATTTATAAACTCTAACCACTAGGTTAAATTCAGCTCAAAGTCTAGTTTTGTGTGGCCTGCAAGCTAAGAATACTTTTTATATTTTAAACTATGGGTAAAAAAATCAAAAGACTATTTTGTGATGTGAAAATTACATAAATTCAAATTTCACCATCCATAAAGTTTTATTCAAATACATTTATGTTTATATTATTTATGACTGCTTTTACATAGCAGTAGTAAAGCTGAATCATTCTAACAGCAAACAACAGATATGCAAAGCCTAAAGTAGATTTTACCAAAAAAAAAGTTTGCAACTCCTGGTGTAGCATGAACTAGACTGATTAGTAACTCAGGAATAAAAGCATCATCAATTGCTTCTTGCTAAGAACAATACTCAAGCAACTTAAGAATTCTATAAGCTGATGAAAGGAAAAACATTTCAGGCTGTTAGTGATTATATTTAATAAAGTGTTAATTCAATGAATACATTTAATATGTTTCACTCAAGATTAACAACAAGTCAAAGATTGGTGCTACAAAAATAACATAATATGTTATTATTCAAATTCAGGGGGAAAATAAAAATATTTATAGGCTTTACACATTTATGAATGTTTTGCAAAAGTCATAAACACTTAGCAAAATTATAGCAGCGATTGTATGATTTGGAAGATATGTACACTTTAACCTTTTAACTTCTAGCCCATGAAGGTTATCTGAAGGTCCATCTGTTATATCTTTAAGCATCGAACAATGTCTACTAATGTAGCCACGTTTCTCTTTCCTTGTATTCTAAAAAATTCATCCTGCCTAGTCTGCTCTTGAATATGGTTTTATATTAATTGCATTTTGAATGAACAACATCAATATATAAATTCTGTTTTTCCTTCTAATTCTGTTGTACTGTTTTAAATAATACTGAATTCAAAAAATGACTTTTGAAAACAATATGCCCTTTAGTTGATTCTATGTTCTGTATTCTACTATAAATATTCCAAATCTGAATGTTATATGCAGAGACAATACTTTATAACATCTATAAAGCATGTATGCCTAGACATAAAATCAATACAAAGGTCTAAGTTGGTGTTAAGACACGTATTTAGCCAGGCATAGTGGCATACATCTGTAATTCCAGCATTCGGCAGGGGAGGCAGGAGGATTACTATGAGTTCTAGGCTTGGCTGGGCTACACAGTGAGCTCAAGGCCAGCCTGAACTACAAAAGTGAAACCCTGTCTTAAAAAGGCAAAACAAAACAAAACAAAACAAAACAAAAACATCTGAATAAAACAAAATAAACCTACTTATTATGTTTCATGAAAAGATCTAAGTTTCTCCATTTCATAATTTTCATAGGAAATTCAGCATAAAGCAAAGTGATTTGAAGATACAAAACATTACAAACAAAATAAATTTATAATGCTCATTTTAGCCATCCCTCCAAAAAAGAATAATCCTATTGATTTAAGTAACAAAAGCTGCCACACAGAGAAATTATGGGCTCTTTTACAAAATTATCCCTTCAAATCATAATTTATAAAACTAGATCCAATCATGGTTAGAATAAAAAAGTCAGATACCATTGTACAAGGACTGCTAATGAAAATTTTAAAAGAGGAGAGCAACATCTGCCAAATTTGTACATTTATGTACTGAAATACAGAAGTATAGGATTTTGACAACTCCTACAGAATATATGCGTTCACTGAATACAGAACTCCTAGGAGGAGAACTCTAAGATAGTGTTATGAAATATTAACAACTGATATGTTAACAGGTATTGAACCTTCCATGTACTCCAATATTACTCGAGGCCAAGAGGATAAAGCAAGGGAGAATAAAAATTCCTGCTGATACGTAGCTTACATTCTAGTGTTGACAGACAATAATTTAACAAGGAAAGTAACAGTTGGTACTAAATATTCTCATGAGAATTAAAGGGTATATTCCCATCTGTTCTAGCCACGCTGGCCAGGCAGGGCCACAATGGATAAATGATACTTGAATTGAGATCTTGCAGTTAAGAAAAAGCTATCTGAAAGTCAGGAGAGTACAGAAAAGTTATTCTAAAGTGGTAAAACAGAATGAAGAATGAGCTCGTCCTGCTGAGGATCAGAATGGAGGCCAATGTCATTGGGACAGCAAAAACTAATGCAGAGTAACTGGTAGGTCTGGTAAATAATTGGCTATGGTACTGAGTTTTATTCTATCTGCCCAAGGAAAGCCACTGGAGAGTTCAAGCAAGTTTGTGATTTGACTTTTCTTTTAAAAGAATCACTCTGATTATAACAAAAGAAGAAAGACTGAAACTGGGAACACTGGTAAGGCTTAACTGCAAAGGTTATGGCAAATAAGGACAAAAGTGTATACAGCAATAGAGGAAAGGACAAGAAAACATTCATATCTTTTGGAGAGACAACAGAAATGACTGATAAGATGTGAGAAGTGGAGAAGATACATCAAGATTGTACTAAGCCTCCGTGAAATCTGCAGTTGATGGTTTAATGTGCTGAAATAGGGAAATCTAGAGAAAATACAGATTTGGGAAATCATTCAGAAATCGGATCTTGGTTTATATTTAACATTCTTATTAAATAACTAATTAAAGATTCCAGTGGCAAAGCTGCTTATATGTAGCTCTGAGTAGACCTAAAGACTCAAGAGTTAACAGACACACTATGACAATATCACATATAAGCAAAAAGGTTTATAAATCATAAGCCTCTTTAAATCAATCAAGGGCTGTTCTTTTTAGAGATGAGATTCCTACTTTTGATGATCAGAGTAATTATTATGAGAAATGTAAGTGTGCAGATTCTGGTTTCAGATTGCTTATGTATTAATCACTGCTCTTAGACTCACTAACTGAACAACACTGGGCAAATCACTTAACCTCTCAGTCCCTCAATTTCCTCATGTTTAAAATAAAATCCACCATCACCCCACAATGCAATTTTGAAGATCAAATGAGCTAGCACATACAAATAAATCAAAATAGTATGTGGTACATAATGGAGAAGTGATGGCGAACCTTCTAGCAGTGTCAATAATCAACAGTCCACTATGGCACATGTGCCAAAGGTTCGCCATCACTGTACTAGGCAACATAATGCAAGTTGGTATCATTACCTACTGTCTCCTGGCACTGTACATGGAAGTACCTGAACACTTCAGTTTTTTTTTTAGGTTTTTTGAGACAGGGTCTCGCTTTGTAGCTCAGGCTGGCCCTGAGCTCAGCCTCAAACTCACATCACAGCAATCCTCCTGCCTCTGCCTCCCGAACGCTGGGATTACAGGTGTGAGCCACCACGCCCGGCACTGTGGTATGTGGTACTGATTGCTGCTGAGCGTGAGTCTCCACGCCCAGTATTGTTATGTGGTTACCGGGGATGGAACCCAGGCCCTTGTGCTTACAAGACAGGCGGCGCTGGAACCACTGAGCTATATTCCCGGCCCCATGAACACTTCAGTTTTCTAGTTAGGTCCTTGGAAAGAGGTGACATCCAGAACCCATGAGGATGCTGGGTATGTAGGTATATACCTATATTCCCAGCATTTGGAGGCTGAAGGAGGAGAATCACTATGAGTCTGAGGGTAGGCTGAACTACATAGTAAGACTTTTTCTCAAAAAACAAAATAAAGTCATAATGAGCTAGTAAAACATATGAAAAGCTTTCCTCAAAAGGTCTGGAGGCTAAAAACAACCTCTTTAAAGGTAAGTTGTGTGCAGGTTATTCTTAAATCTGTTTTTCCAGTCCAGACTCAATGCAAAGGCTCCAGACTCACATACTGAGTTATCCTGGATTCCTTGGTAATTTAATAGGCATATCATTGGAAAATAAAGAGAAAGTAATTAGTATTCTCTTTGGTATGGATCAAGCGATTACTTCTCACCAAACTCTCTCGGCTTTGGATCCTTTGTAAACCACATACTATAAGTGAGTTTTCAGCTTCACCTTTAGAAAGTACTCAGACTAGTCAACTGCATTAAAACCTCAGGCATTGGATCATCTTACTTCAGCATTAGTGTTTTGAAATAATGATTCTACTATATGAATTGCTAACTTTAGGTCACTTCAGATAGTTTCTTAAGGTTGGGAGAGAATAAGGAAATAAGTAATGTGAAGTAGGAAATAAGCATGAAATGATTCTGGGCTCCGATGTGTAAAATCGATTGGGCTGCACACTCCTCAGTACTGGTAACTCTCGGCTGTCTTATTCTGTGCCAGTCACCACCAATAATATTATAGAGTGACCAGACATTCTACGTAGATCAGAACAGTCTTAGAAAAAATTCTTATAGTCTTCCATTCTTAAAAATGACTAGATTAAATGAAAAAATACGTTTACCTACCTACATATAGTATCACCAAGAACTTGGGTAGTAATCAGTGTATGTGTATGTATTCACTTACTGCACTCACATCTACCAGACACCAACTAAATGCCAGTGGGCTCTGGTGCAACGCAGATCTCCAATCCAAAAATGACATCGTCAAAGAGCCATAAAATCTTAAGGTACATACCAGACCTAAGAAAATTTGAAAATAGCCAAAACACAACAGCTCCTCAGATGTCCAAACAGTCAGTAGTAGGTAGATGTCACACAGGTGTTATAATCAAGGAATCTGTAATCTCAGTACTATGGGAAGCTGATGCAAGAGGATTGCAAATTCAAATCCAGCCCTGGCGATTTAGTAATTTAGAGAGATCCTATCTCAAGAAACAAAGGGCTAGAAATGTAGCTTAGTGTGAAGGTTCTGGATTAAATGGCCAGTATTAGAAAAAAAAAAAATCTGACTTGTTCAGCTATTATTTCTTCCAAATTGAAAATGCCACACGGGTTATAGGAAAAGAAATGAATAGTGAGTCATTAAACAGATGCCAAAGAAATTCATATGTTTAAACTTCAAAAATCATACAAGCTATTGAGAAAAGAAACAGACTTTTAAGAATAATTTCAGAAAATAATAATAATTGCATATTAAGCATCATGGGACTTTAAAAATTTAAGTCCAATCTGGGGCAAGGAATTACCGCTACTCTAGCGTCTACTGCATCCAAAATGCAGCACAGCATAGTAAAAAAAACTGTTCAATAAATTCTAGTCTTATTCCTAATATTTTGTAAATTCAAATAATATGTTGAGGTCATGTTTATCTTTAAAGTAGGTGAACTGAAAGAGATGATCATTCTGGCTCAAACACTGTATTTAAATTACATGATAACAGCAAGAAAAATAGCAGCTTGTATTTACGCAGATGTAGTTATCTGTGCTGAAGCGTGTAACTTTTTTTTTTTGAGACTTGGTTCTTCCCAACGTAGCCGAGGCTGACTCGTGACGATCCTACCTCAACCTCCCATGTGTCAGGATTTAAAACAACGTATACCACCATGCCCGCCTAAGGCGCCTAATTTGTGTTATTTTCATTTACTCTCAATACCAATTTTATTAAAAAGTTATTATTATCTTATTTGAGAGATAAGGAAATGCAGAAACTATCGGAAAACCAGAGCGGTGATCTGAATTGGGCCAGACGCAACCTAGCTCCAGGATACCTTTAACTACTATGCAAGATTACTTCTCTCCGCGAAAAGTGGCTCGTTCCATCTCAAAGAAGAAAACATGTAAACGAAAACAAAAACAGCTTGTAAAGGGTCCTTCCTGACCGGCAGGCAGATCTGAACCCCTGGGTTTGGCGTGTTTGAGGGTCTCTCACCACCGGGACCGCGCGCCCCGCAGCTGCGCACCCGCGCGGGGCCGGCCGCGGTGACTGACAGCCCGCCGGGCGGCGAGGCCCCGAGGCTCGGGACGCAAGACGCGGACTGTACCTCGGCTGCTGTCTGCTCCTGCCGGCTGATTCTCCCACCACTCGTCTCCAAGATCGTCTGCCATCTCCTCCCGAGACCCGAGGTGAGCCGACCGGGGCTAAGCGGCGAGCAGCGGCAGGAAGCGCGAGCCGCCCGGCCTCCGAGCGCGCGAGCGGCGGGGCGGTCCCCTCCGCCGGCGGATGACGTTAGCCCCGCCTGCGCTCCAGCGGCCGGTTTACGAGTGTCGCACTTTCCACACAGGACTGAAGGGCCGGGTCAGTCTGCAAACGCAAAATAAATCCTGCCAAAGCGTGCCGACGAGAAGAACATGAAACAAAATAATCCGAACTGTTTTTATGGGTCTTTTAATATACTGAGGTTTTATTTTTGTAGAAAGATTGTCGAAAGTGTGAAACACGATGCTGACAGGATTTTTCTCTGCTCAGTTTTCAAAGACCTTGAGCCGCGGGAAAAGGCCTCAGCACGTGGATGTATTTTTACTTGTCAGTGTGTAGTACGTAGTTTCGTACAATTTTGTATACGTATAGAGCATGTTTATGTGTTTTTATAGTTTACCCTCAGACAAGTGCACCAGAGTTCATGACCAGGTATGTAGGGCCTTTGCTTTAGCTGCCGTTACTGCTCTTTTTATAACACAGGAATTAAGAAAAATGTACTTAATCAGGAAAGGCTTGTCCTCGGAAAGATGCAAGTGGCTCAGAGATTTGAGGATCACTTTCCTCGTACCTTTTTGGTGTGACCTACGCTATCCCTCTTTTGTGAAAGGAAAGCAGAGTTCCATTGCTGGCCCTGAGCTCACTATGGAGCACAGGCAAACCCTGCTGTACTCAGCAATCCTCCTGCCTCTGCCTCCTGACTGCTGGGATTACAGGCGTGAGCCACCACGCCCGGCACTGTGTTATGTGGTACTGGTTGCTGCTGGGGTGAGTCTCCACGCCGAGTATTGTTATGTGGTTACCGGGGATTGAACCCCGGCCCTTGTGCTTGCAAGACAGACACTGGAACCACTGAGCTATAGCCCCGGCCCGGTTTTTATGTTTGTAAGTCATAGTTAGAAAGCAGAACAAATTAAGAAAAAAAAATAAAAAGAAATGAAAAATATGCAACAGACTATGTGTGACCTTCATAGATTAACTATCTGATCCTTTATAGAAAAAATAATAGATAATATTGAGAAAGCCAACCTAAATTGCAACATTACTTTACCTGTTTTATTATCAGTGAATTGGCATCTTAGATGGTAAATCATTTTTTGTAAAATACCACTTCTCAGTGTATACTTGCCTCATCTAACATTGGGAAGCTCAGACTAAAAAAAAAAAAAACCTAACTAGTCTTTCTATTTATTTATTTATTTATTTATTTTGAGGCAAGGTCTCACTTTGTAGCTCAAGCTGGCCCTGAGCTCAACCTTGAACTCACAGCAATTCTCCTGCCTCTGCCTCTTGAGTGCTGGGATTACAGGCGTGGTCACCATGCCTCACACTGTTATATGTGGTTACCTGAACTGAACCAGGCTCTTGTACTTGCGAGGCAGGCGCCGGAACCACTGAGATAAATCCCTGACCAAACTAACCAGTCTTTATCTGCTCCCTCTCCTGTGGAATATCTGAATGAGTATTGTTAAAGTTTAAAGGAGGGAGGATTCATTTCCCAGTGGCATGAACTGAACTACCTTCATATAAAATGTGGCACATGAACTTAAAAAATGAATGTAGGAAAAATGGGTAGGATGAATAGCAGTTTCCTGGCATGTTGCAGTGAACAAGTTATTTAACCTTGATAGACTTCACTTTGTTATTCTGTAAAATAAGAAGAATGAATTAAATGACTCATGAGTTTCTTTTTTTCTATTCCATGCTTTTTAATGCTGAGTATCAGACCAAGAATTCTCAATAGTCTTTTTTTTTTTTTAAATTAGAATTAAGGGGTATTTTAGAAGTATGGTTTAAGGAAGTCTAAGTTTGGTACTACTATGCTGAATAGATAATAGATTTGAACCAAACTTGCCATGTGGTATGGATAAACCAAGATTTGAACCCTACTCCTTTGCCTTTGGTTGATGGTAGCTGTATTGTTTGCGTCCCCATGTGGCCTCAAAACCTCATTCGGTCATAAGTGGGGCTTTTCGAAGGTGGCTGGATCTACAGTGCGTGGTGTCAGGACTAAGTGTGTGAGATTATCCAGTTAGTCCACTGATTGGCTTGAAAAGTGCGGAAGTCACTAGTAACTTGTATGAACATGTGGCCCAAACCTACCTGTCTGTTATATTTCTTCATTCACACCTGTGACCTCTGATATCATGTGGTCCTTTATGACCGGTTGATAATACTGGAGGAAAATACTTAAGGCTTATTCAAAGTTGGCATCTTGCTGGAGCAGGAAATGGACAGCAGTTGTGTAGTACCACCATCCCACTATCACATGAGCCATAAGGAGTAGTGAAAAAAATTTCTTTTATCCAGCAGACGAACTTCAAGATAAATTCAGTCATCTTTGAATTCAGAGAGTAATCTGAGACACAGAGATATGTGAGCTAATGGCATGGTTAATTGGTTCCAAGACCTAGAAGATGAAATACATGAAATTCAATAATAAGATTTGAAGAAGTATGTGGAGGAACCTACAGAAGTGGGCACAAGAAGTAGATCTCTGAGTCCCATGTCTATGTCCAGGAAGTATCCACTGTACAAAAAGCACAAATGTAAACAATGTGACAGATTATATTTTTTTCAAAGATGGCTCCCACTATCATCCACTCAGATACTTTTCTTATTATGCGATCCTGACACTTTTCCCATCAAGTGGTAGGTTCTATGTCCCTTTTTCCTTGAGCTTAGGCAAACATTTATCATTTCCACCAATAGAGCATGATAGAATTGATCTGTGACTTCTGAGTTTTATCATCGTGCTCCCAAGGATATTCACTTGGAAGCAAGGTGTTGTGCTGTGAGGAAGCTCAAACTAACCCACACACAGAAACCACGTGGAAAGAACACGTGGATTTCTGCTTCATACCTTAGCTGAGGTCCTTATGTGCTGCACAATAATCAGAACGATAAAGAACTAAGGGATTTCAGGAAATAGCTTTTTATTGATCCCAAAATGTAGCCCCAGACATGAAACAGAGACCAAGCATCTTCACGATGTCCTCTCTGAATTCATGACCCACAGAAATCATTTAAAAGAAAAATAAAACAAACAAAAACTAAGAAAAAGCAGGTTAAGCCCAGCAGCAACCAGTACACACATCCCACAGTGCCGGGCGTGGTGGCTCACGCCTGTAAGCCCAGCAGTTGGGAGGCAGAGGCAGGAGGATTGCTGTGATGAGTTTGAGGCTGAGCTCAGGGCCAGCCTGAACCACAAAGTGAGACCCTGTCTCAAAAAAAAAAAAAAAAGAAAAAGAAAAAGCAGGTTAAAACATTTGTTGAACTGCTATCTCTTCTCTGGCCACAAGAGGGAGACATTGTTCCTGGGCTGGGGATATGTAAATTGCTAAAACCATACTCCTTTCTCTCCTTGATCACTGCTTAAAATGCAATAATCTTTTTAAAAATTGATTTTTATTAGTACATTTTATATATACATTATGATCACACTCAACATTGAGGGTCTGTACTGTTACATGACACATCTTGATTCTCTTTTTTCGTATTTTCTTGCTCTCTCTGCAACTCCCTGCCCCCCAAATACATAAGCATTTTCTTTTTTTAAACCATCAATGTTTTTCTTTCCCTTATTTACTAGTCCCTTCCCCCTTTTCCCTTTAAATGTTTCCTTCTTATTTCACAATACCTATCATACATTTCAGAACTCATTTATACCTTCAGTTTCTCATACCAGAGAAATGATGTGGTATTTACACATCGGTGTCCTATTTATTTCATTTATTTGAGTATGTCCTGAAAGTACACCCAGAAAATGCCAATAATTTTTTTCTTCCTTCCTACAGAACATGGTGAGGTTATGTGACTTGTTTCTCTAATATCTTGGGTTTGTATGGGCTCTGGAAAGAGCCTCTCATTTAGAGGAAGAACATGATCTAGCTCCTCACC
Organism: Petromus typicus; assembly: GCA_004026965.1. Classification (NCBI taxonomy): domain Eukaryota; kingdom Metazoa; phylum Chordata; class Mammalia; order Rodentia; family Petromuridae; genus Petromus; species Petromus typicus. The sequence continues at coordinate 43,001 of PVIR01005479.1, forward strand.
TTTGGAAATGAGAGAAGATAGGGAAATTGCATATTTGTGCTTGGAAACAAAAGAGTAGTTATTTGGGTTTGCAATTTGGGGTAGCTGGCAGATGGGCTGTTGGCCTCCAGCAGCCAGTTTTTAAGGTCCGCAGAAGGCAGCAGGCACTGGAGTGGAGGAAGCGCGACAGTCCCTCAGTCTGGACAAGCTCTCCTGAGACAGGCTCGACTTGGGGTTTCTGGACCTGCGGGACGCTCTGCGTAGAACCCCTCCCCCACTCGGTGAACACTGGTGAACTCGGGGGTAAGGAGTTTGCTGGAAATCATTTCTAGTTACCTCCTATGTGATAGGTAATTCTTATGAAGTATTTTTCCCTTTCGATCTTTTTTTTAAAGTTTTTTGTTTGTTTGTTTTTGTTTTTGTTTTTTTTGAGACAGGGTCTCGCTTTGTGGTTCAGGCTGGCCCTGAGCTCAGCCTCAAACTCACATCACAATCCTCCTGCCTCTGCCTCCCGAGTGCTGGGATTACAGGCGTGAGCCACCATGCCCGGCACTGTGGTATGTGGTACTGGTTGCTGCTGGGTGTGAGTCTCCACACCCAGTATTGTTATGTGGTTTCCGGGGATCAACTGGGTCCTTGTGCTTGCAAGACAGGCGCCGGAACCACTGAGCTAAATCCCCGGTCCATCCCTTTCGATCTTTTGTAAATTTAAAAATTATGTACAAGTTGTGGTGCAATACACATATAAAATCTACCGTCCTAACCATTTTAAGTGTACAGCTCAAAGACACTGGGCGCATTCAGGTTGTCTGTGACCGTCACCATTCCTCTCCATAACACTTCATCTTGCAAAAGCGAATCCATCACACAGAACTCCCCATTCTGTCCTCTCTGAAGACCTTGCTATTACTTAAATTTCTATTTCTATGAGTTCAACTATCCAGGTACTTTGTATAAGTTAAATCATACAGTGTTTATCCTTTTGAGAATAGATTTTTAAACTTGTTATCATGTCCTCAAAAATCATTTACGTTGTGGTGTACATTAGAATTTTCTTACTTTCATGTATAGAAAGTACAGCCATCAGCTGATGGGTACCGTGGGTTGCTTCCAGTTCTATGACATTATGAATAATGTTGGTGTGAATGTGAACCTGTAAGTACCTGTTTCAGACTCTACTTTTAATTTTGAGGGGCAAATGGAAATGATGGGTCATACAATAATTCTATTCTCAATTTTTGAAGAATCATTGTTTTTATATATATGGTTTTTCTTTTTAAAAATATGTATATTATTTTTATAGTTGCCTGATTTTACATTCTTAATAGTAGTGCACAGACGTCACTATTCTGTTACATTTCTGCTATCAATCTTCTAAGTTTTTGGAATAAATTTATTTGTTTTGATAGTGGCAATTTAATAAATTATGAAGTGGTTCCTTTAGGGTTTTTGTTGCTTGTTCATTATTTTTTTAATTCACTTTGTTGTTATGCTTTTGATATACATAAATATCACATTCATCAGGAATTTGTTCCTGTATATCATATATGTTTGTGGTTTTTGTTTTGTTTTGTTTTTGAGACAGGGTCTTGCTTTGTAGTTCAAGCTTACCCTGAGCTCACTATGTAGACCAAGCGATCCTCAAACTCACAGCAATCCTACTGCTTCTGCCATCTGAGTGCTGGGTTTACTGGTGTGAGCCACCCTGCCTGGCACTGTGGTATGTGGTACTGATTGCTTGTGGATGTGAGTCACCATGCTCAGCATTGATGTATGTGGTTACCAGGGATGGAACTAGGGACCTTGCTCTTGTGAGGTAGGCCCCGGAACCACTGAGCTAAATCCTCTGCTCAATATATCTTAATTCTTGGGGCCGGGGAGTTAGCTCAGTGGTTCCGGCGCCTGTCTCGCAAGCGCAAGGACCCGGGTTCGATTCCCCGGTAACCACGTAACAATAC
>PVIR01005479.1:45037-71901 GCA_004026965.1 Petromus typicus
ATATATATATATATATATATATATATATATATATATATCTTAATTCTTTTTTTTCCCCTCAACTCCCCTCTCTATTTATAAAAGCTCTGTCTGTGTATCATTAGCAGCTATTGGCTTGATATTTTGTTGTCCCTTACTCTTTTTAAGAAGGCTTTCACTTGGTGATCATTAAATGCAAACTTTTCTTCTAGATCTAATGTTCTGTCCTCACAGTGGTTGATTCTGTTGCATATACTTCTAGCAGAATTTTAATAGCCTGGATATCTGTTTTTGAAATGTTTTTTGTGGAATCAATTCTTTCCTATTTTGGACATTCATACCTCTCATCACTTTCTTAATATCCTCTATTTTTAAAATTTGTATCTACTATGGATTCACTAATTATGTCCTGCATTACAATCATTTACTCTTTAGTTGTCTGTGAAATTATTTCTGTTTTTTTTTTTTTTTCTAAAGCATCATTCATGTGCTTAGTTGCTTTTCCTGCTGCCATTTCAGGAGGTTCTGGTGGATTGCTCTTGATTTCTTACACCTCAGTACTCTCTGGATTTGCTTTGGGTCAGCTGGCAGTCTGACGCTTTATCTTGCTTCTGTGTCTTTTCTTTTTCTATTTTAAAAATTTTGTTTTGTGCTTTGATGCTTGTAAAATTGCTTATGATAGGTAGCTTTGTTACTGATATTAAGATCTCCTTAGGAAGCAACTTCTTTTCAGAAATATCTTCTTAATGTAGTTGGCTTTTAGTTTTTGAGTCTTTCTCAGGATCCTCCCTCCTCAGTTTATTAGGGGTGAGAAGTTGTTGCTGATTTGGGCTAGCATAGTTCTTTGGTGCTGGATGACAGTATTTTTTATGATCTCCCCCCGAGATAATCTTGACATTGGACAACAAGGAAGAACAACTGAGCACAACAGCCATGTTACTCTAGCTAAAAGTAGTACAGTCCACAATAACAAGAGAGTTAAGTAGAATCTAGAAAATGACAATAATGGTAACTGCTAATTTGGCATCTTATATCATGGGTAGAAGATTTATAGTTATATAACAAAATCTAAAAAAAATCAGAAAATTAATATACATTATATATCTCTTCAATAGAACAATTTTACTTTGAGAAAAGAAAATTTAAAAGGCTTAACAGGATAAAACAGAATAAAATAATAGAATAAGAAGAATAATAAGAGAAAGAGATAAGAGGCAAGGCTGAAGGACATAGGAAGATTACCCAAGTTTTGGGGAAATAGCTGAGAAGTTAGGGAGGGAAAAAAGAAAGGAAAAGCAAAAACAAGGACTAAACATAGCAAAAAAAAAAAAAAAATCTAAAAACTCTGTTGATACTTGAAGAACCAAAAGAATCACAAAAAAAGAAAATCAGAGAGGTGGGTGGGGAGATTTCTTAGTGATTTCAAGCCTGCAGTTATCTTCTGTGGTTTACAGTTTTGTGGCAGTGCCCAGTATATCTCATCGATCTCTGGTAGACAAGGAGGCAAACAGAATTCCAGTCCATCCTGGATGATCCCAGCAAGCCTGACGCAGGCGTGGTACAGGGTGCTAATTCTGTTTCTTTCAGCTCTACCGAATGTCAGGCTGATCGTGTCGTCTGATTGTGGGATTGAGGCTGAACCGTTCAGTTTACAACACTCTGGGTGTCTCCTGCTGGCCTGACTTCGGCTCCCTGATCCTAGGTGTTGCCCGTGACTGTGCCTCACATGGCTTCTTGGGGCTCTGAGAAGGAGCTAGCCCAAGGGTACTCTGAGGCCCGGGTTCAGGCGCCTTCTCCCTGAAATAGCATCAAGCCAAGATCCCTCACCAGGGAATGCTTGGACTGGAGTCATTCATTAGCTGCCCTAGTTCACAGTGTCCACTTCTTTGTTCCATTAATACATTCTTCTGTGGAGTTCTCTGCACTCATCCACCGTGGAGGCCTCTGGGACTGCCCACTTTCACTGTGTCTGTAGATTCAAGACAATCACTCTCCCTCTGAAAGTGGAGAATCAGAAATAAAGTGCCGTTTGCCAACTCATTCTTATTTTTTTAAAAACTCTATCTATCTATCTATCATCTATCAATCTATCTATCATCTCTCTATCTTTGGAACAGGGGGATTGAACTTGGGACCTTGTGCTTTTAAGGCAGGTGCCAGAACCACTGAGCTAAATTCGAGCCCCCCCCATCTCCTTTTTCTGCATCGAAGTAGCTTTTCATTTTCCCTATGAGCTCTACTTCTTTCAAATCCTTTCTGGATCCCAAGAACCCACCTCTCTCCTTTTCTTCTGGAAGTTGTTACATGTAAGTGTCAGGATTCTGAATCTCAGAGTGGCTGACCTGCTGCTGTTTGCTGCTCTGCCACCTCCCTGAAAGTCTCATTTCATTTTTGAAACTAGCCTCCTAAACATAAGAATATATTCTGACAGTGGTGAATTTGATCTTGTAGCTGGCTGTTTCATTTGTCTTAGTAAAGACACTAACTGAGAAACAACAGAGAGGTTTACCCTATCTGAAATTCTCACTGTTTGTTTGTAGTTGTTTGCTTCCTAGAGAGCTGAGGAATTTTATTTCCTTCCATGAAGCAATTTGATATAAAAAATAAGTGTGGTCCTTGAAGTCAGATACTTGGGTTAAAATCTTGGCATTATCATGGCTATATTTCTTCAGCTGTGAAATGGAGCTTAATAATAGAGTTACGTTACAAAATTCCTTAAATAAGTTTCTGATCTGGCTTTGGCACTCAGTAAATAGTATCAACTGTTATTCTATATACATCCTGTTACTTTATGTAAAGTACTGCAGAAGGTAGTCATTATTAGTATATGCTATTTTACAGATGTAAAAACTGAAAGTTAGTAAGGTTATATGATTAATTTAAGGAATCACAGCTGATGAATAGAGGAACTGAGAAATGTTCTGTCAGAGTCTATGATCATTAATTGTAATATGTCAACTTGACTTGAGTAAGAACTACCTGGCAGATTAGAAAGGCTCTGGGTATATCTGTGGATGCTTGACATGTAAGCAGACTCAGGAGGGAAGACCCACCTGTGATGTGAGAGGCACCTACTAATAGGCTTTAGCTTGGTAAAATAAAAGAAAAGAAGGAAACTGACCCTTTTATTCTTTGCAGGAACTCTGATCTTTGCTATTACCTTTCAACATCTGTCTCCAGTTTCTTCAGGCTTCCAGTGCAAACTGTTCAGCTTTTCAGTACAGATCCTTTACCCTCTGGTTAGTTAATACAGATTTTGGTTCTGAGAGTTGAAACATGATTGTAAAGATGAACCTTTCTAATTGGTTTATTGGTACCTGGAGTTATTTCTCAAATCTGAGACCTAAAATTGCCACCGACTGTCCTTCTGATAATGTGGAGAGTACTGATAGTGTGGTTTTGAACTATTTAAAGTAATATGCAACAAAGATTCATATGATTTTCATAATTCACCACTTGAGAGATGCAAAAGAATTTAATGACTATATACATTACATGAGAACATTTGTAGAAGATTAGGAAATACAATGAAGGTATCTGGTTGCTCTTAGCATCTCTGTGAAAACTAGTAAAGGAAAATCATGAACTTAGGTATATGTAAATATGGTAATGTTTTTGAAGAGTGAATAGAAATTAATAAAGAAAAGTAAGGGTCCCAAATGATGTAGACCACACTGAGAGAACTATAAATTCAAAAGTTGGCTTTTCATATTAGAAGTCATTTTATCCATCCTACCCACCCTTAGGTCTTGCTTTGTAATTCAGGCTGGCCCTGAGATCAGCCTCAAACTCACATCACAGCAATTCTCCTGCCTCTGCCTCCCAGAGTGCTGAGATTACAGGCGTGAGCCACCACGCCCGGCACTGTGGTATGTGGTACTGATTGCTGGTGGGCATAAGTCTCCACGCCCAGTATTGAATGTGGTTACTGAGGATTGAACCTGGGTCCTTGTGCTTGCAAGACAGGCGCCAGAACCACTGAGCTAAATCCCCAGCCCAGGGTGGGTATTCTTAATGCTACCTAGAACTGTGCTAAACCAATCACTGGGTTAATTAGTAATCACACACCCTTGATCCCAGATCATACACTTATAAGGCTTTGTGTGGACATCTAGACATAAGCCGTAACAAGTAGACACCACCCAAAAGCAGACAGCTGCAGCTATCCCTTTTGAGAATATCTGTGAAGAACAGTGGTGAAGGGCAATTTTCAATGGATAGAACTTAAAACAATATACGTGGTTATACATTTTAATTGGAAAAGAAAAGGGCTAAATATGCAACTATATACCAATTCATGGACTATAGCCAATGCTGTGATCAGATGGCCAGAGACTTGAAAGGAACAGGACTGGAAAATTGGTGACCAACACGTCTGAGGAAGAGGTATGTAGACAGACCTTTTCATATGGGCAAAGATATGAAGATACTTATATCCCGTATACGTGGTCATCAAAAGTTGACCAAAAGAGCAATAGAGTTTCATGAGGAAGTGGAAAAGATGACCTGTTTTGTGGTTGGTGGTCATTCTTTCTCTTTAGCCACTCCTACCCAATGTGCTTATGAACAAAATAGCTATGGTGGCAGAGTTGGAGGTTGGGAATATGCTCAGCAATGTGGATTTCCACTCACCAAGACTGATTTGCTTATAGCCACTGAATGTCTGGTCTACCAGCAGCAATGACTAACATGGACTCTCTATATGGCACAGTTCCCTGGAGTGATCAACCTAGTGACAGGTTAACTGTAATGGACTCTTCCACAATGGAAAGTGCACTGCTTTGTCCTTACTGTAATGGACACTTATTCTGGGTATGGATTTGCCTTCCCTGCATATATATGATACTTCTGCCAAAACTATCAACTGTAGACTTACAGAATGTTTCATCTACCATCACAGCATTTCACACAACATTGCTTATGACTAAAGAATATACTTCATGGCCTAAGAAATGAGGTAATGGTTTATGATCATGGAATTCATTGGTCCTATCAGATTATTTACCAACCAGAAGGAGCTGGATTGATAGAAAAGTAGAGTGGCATTGTGATGATGCAATTACTGTGCTGCACAGATGGCATACCTTGCAGGGTTAAGATAAAGTTGTGCAAAAGGCTGTATATGCTTTGAATCAGCATCTACTGTATGATATTGTTTTGCTCATAGTTAGGATTCAAGGGTCCAGGAAACAAGAGGGGGGTAGAAGTGGGAATGGTACCACTTCCCATTAACCCTAGTAACCACTAACTAAACTCTTGCTTTCCATTCCTATGAACTTATGCTCCACTGGCCAAGAAATTTTAGTCCCAGAATAGGGAAGCCTTATACCAGGAAGCATAACAACTGGTCACTTCTAGCTCCTCATGCATAATTGCAATATTAGTAGTGGTGATCCAGATTATCAAAGGGAAATTGGACTATTATTTCACAGTGGATGGAATGAAGAGTATAATTGGAATTCAGAAGATTCCTTAGGATGCCTCCTAGCTTTACCATATCCTATTATTAAGGTCAATTGTAAATTACATTCCAGTCCCAATAGGATGGAAAATGGCCCAAAACCTCCAGGAATAAAGGAATGTGTCACCCACAAAGTAAAGAACGAAGACCACCAGAGGTGCTTGCTGAAGGCCAGGGAAATGTAGAATGAGTAGTAGAAGAAGAAAGTTATGAGTACCAGCTGTGACAGTGTACCAGTTACAGAAGTGAGGATTCTAATGACCCTATTTCCTATTTCATGGATATATGCACATATGTTAAAACAGTATCTTTGTTTTCTTTCTTTGTAACATAATGTTGTTAGATGTAATATCGATTCTTAAGTATGGTTAAATCTATATTACAATGTTTATATTTTAGAATATAGGAGATCAGTAAGCATGACCCAAAGAACAACTTTGCCATCTACTCTGGGGAGGGAATTGGTGCATTTCCTTTTGTAGGCAGCATAGCTGTATCATGAGAGGTATAGTTATGATCTCGTTATTGTATTTGATGATTAAATGAGGTTTAAGGAGGTAAGTGATTGTGAAGCTGACAAAGGGTTGATTGTGATTATTAACTGTGAGATAACTTGACTTGAGTAAGAACACTCTAAGTAGATTAGTGAACTCCTACATGTATCTGTGGATGGTTGACATGTAAGCCAAAAATTGAGGAGGGAATATCCACCGTGGATGTAGGTGGCATGAACTAATAGGCTTGTAGCTTAGATAGAATAAACAGGAAAAGAAGTCTTCCTTTTTCCTCTCCGGAGAAGCTTTATCTTTCCCATTGCCTGTGTATGTTTGTCTCCAGTTCCTTCAGCTTCCAACACTCTTCAGCCTTCCAACACAGACCCTTTGAATTTCCCATATAGACTGACTTACTCTGCAGTGAGCTGCAGTTATTCAACCTTTGACCAGATCCTCCAGCCCTCCAGTGTGCAGATGGCTATTTTGTATTCTTTTACTGCCAATTCTAGAGGTGACCATTAAAGCCTACCTAGTAAATCCTTCATACAATCATGCATAACTATTTAACATTGAATCTATTCCTTTAATGAGTCCTAACTATTGCATGGTCTGACCCTAGCGACTTCCTAACATTTTCTGTATTCGTAACACTCATTTGATAGAATAAGTGATAAGACATTGTCTTTGTGGAGGAAAGAGAACTGTTATTAGTAGAAAGTTGTAAATGTTATATCAGCTTTACTCATTATGTCTCTCATTCCATGAATGAAGAACAGATGTGAAAGTCACTGCTAGCTATTTACTTCTCAGATGAGAATTGGTTTGGTGATATTCAATGCAAAATTAATTTTTAGGCCTTAGTGGTTTTAGCAAGTCACATCAAATGTAGCTCTTTATGACATTTATAAACTTTGATTTAGAAGTGCTTTTCATTCTATTAAAAAACTAGCAAATAAAAAGGGAATCTCTAGAAAGATTAAAGATGCCTTTCAGGAAGGTTTAATTAGAAGGGCCTCTGTTTCTGTGTCATGTGAGAAACTTCATAATATATTGCTAAAGTTAGATACTGTTGTCCCATTTTAATTTAAATTTCATCGCACATATTCCCAGGAATTAATAAAATTTTCTGGCTTATAATTAATTCATTAATATATTTTCAACATCATAAAAATAACATGTTTGAATGTAAAATTTATGTTGATATAAATATCAGTTTTGAAAGTGAAATCAGAAATTTCTGCCTAACTCTAGGCTAAAAGATAGTATGTGATTTTTGATGTGGTATAAGCAAGAGCATTTGCATTTTTAAGAGTTAGAAGGACCACTAAATGAGAAAGTTCTGAAATGTGCTAAAGTATGATTTGATTCAATCTGTGTTGGTTTTATATATTTGGAATTCATTTGAAATTTTACATGGATTGAGATGATGTTTACCTTTGTTGGTTTTGATGAAAGGGTTTGTTAAACTCCCTGTAGTAAGTGGGAAATTTTAAAGCAATTTCATCATTTATGTCTAAAATGAAAATAATTTCAAGTCAGTCTTTTTTCTACCTCTTATTAAAGAAAACCGTAGCCTTTTCTTCAAACTCATAGCTCCACCCTTCATCTCCCTAACCAATTCACATCTCAAGCACAGGCGTCTCCTACTGATGAGGGTTGAATTGTGTCCAAAATGTTTATGTTAAAGTCCTAACTAATCTGCAGTACTTCAATTTGGAAAGAAGGCTTTAAAAATTTAATTAAGTTAAAATGAGCCCACAGTGTTGAACCCTAATTCAGTATGACGAGTGTCCATGTAAGAAGAGGTGACTGAGACTCTGACAGTCAGTGGGGTGACTGTGGGAACGAGAAGTGATGGCCATCTACAAGGCAATGATAGAGGCCTGGGAAGTGACTGGTCCTACTGATACTCTGGTGCTCTTGGAAATCAACTTCTTGTTTAACAAATATTTTGAGATCTTCCAAGCAGAAGCTACTATTTTTAAGAGAGGTTACTTCTGCCTGCCTTGCATTGTTTGCTAATATCGGGCACAAAATAGGAGCTAGTTTGTGTTTTCAAATAAAAGGATATGATAAGTCCATTGTAAGTTAAGGTAAATATTTTGGGTTTCTTTATATCGTAATAGTGATGATGGTTTGGTCCTATTTGTCCAGCATTCTCATTACTAGTCAGTTATGCTGCCTTGTTTTCAATTCCAGTTATCTACCCTTATGTTTAACTTGTGAACAAAACTATGTGCCAACAAGATATATTTGACCATAGTGTCTTTGGCTATGAACTAACATAGAACTAATTAGGACATTGGGGGATGGGCCGCATGGTCTTGAGCTTCCATATTGAAGGTTTAATCAGTACAATAACCACTCAAGGACTGGTGTACATTCTTGCTCATTGAATTATTTGAATATTCTTTTATTATATTTTAGACATGTTAAAAATCATTCAGGACTTAGTAAGACATAACAAAAATACTCTCCCCTCATCATTGAAGCTTATTAAGACCTTTAGTTTCTTGAAATAGGTCTGCTTCTCCCCTGTAACAGCACTCACTACCATTCACTGTGGTACCATTCACTATTTGGCTGTGGCGTGACAGGTAAAAAATAGAATGGAATATTTGGAGATAGTTTCTTGTGGGAGAAAAAGATATGTAGCATTTATTTTTCTTCTGATAATGGATGGAACAGATGAAATAGCTAATTATACTCTAATTAGCTACTTTCTCCTTTTTAGGTTTTTTTTTTTATTTTTTTTTTAATTTTTGAGACAGAGTTTCTATTTTGTAGTTCAGCCTGCCCGGAGCTCAGCCTTGAACTCACAGCAATCCTCCTGCCTCTGCCTCTCAAGTGTGGGGATTACAGGTGTGAGCCACCACGCCCGGCACTGTGGTATGTGGTACTGATTTGCTGGTGGGCATGAGTCACTACTTTCTCCTTTCTAAATAGAGCCTTTGATTTTCAGCTCGGCATGAAGTTACATAAAGTAAACATTCAGTTTCCGAAACTACCTTACAGTTTGCTATAGTAATGTGACTTACTTTGGAGCAATGGATGTGAGAGAGAATGAGCTAAGAGGTTGTTGGGTTGAAGTTTTTAAGACAAGAAACACATCCTCCTCTCTTGCTTTCACTGCCCCCCCCACTGACTGCCTGTAACTGATGGCTAACTGTCCTTGAGCAGGAAGCAGAGGGCGACATGCTCGTGGTGAAAGAATAAGAAAATAGAAGGAATATGCAGCCCTAGATTGTTTATGCTTAGAGTTGTTCATGTCAAAGAAGAATAAATTGTTCTATTTAAGCTATGATTATTTTAGGTCTCTAGTTCATCTGCTAATTACTACAGTGAAAGGCTAACAAATAACTCATGAGGTTCACGCAATGTTAGCTGAGTGAGACAAGACACATAGTTTTAACAGTATTTAATGACTTTTTCTCAAATCAGTACAAAAATTTAAATACAAAAATGATTTGTCATTAAGTCTCAAATCTTTTATGGAAACTCAAACAAGTTACCTGTCTGATCACCATTCAATAGTGTATAAAATATTTGAGGACATCACCCATTACAGACATTCTTTTCTCCTGTAAGATGTCATATTGCATTATAACACTGTTTAAATAACAGCGATAATTTGGTCCATATCACATGGCAAAGTTCTAGTTTATTTTGAATCAAATATGGATTACACTACTCTTCCTAGACTTTAGAACATGTGCTTATTTCATCTGCTTTTATAGTCATGTATTAGTATGATGTGCATCTCTCAAAAGGGAAACATAGGCACATAGATAATCAGTTAAAACTCTTTTTTAAATTAAATGGAGTATCATTTAGCTCTGAGATTAGCACCATTATAGAATACACAGTATCTGGCATAGATTTTGCTCCTCCTCCATCTAAAAGTTAGAAGCATATGCCTGATAATATACATATATATATACATATATATATATATATGTATATATATATATACAATTGAGTAACAACCAATAAATAAGTTGGAAGATATTTTGAAAAGTGAAACTTGGTTTTAACTAAAGAGGTAATTTCTCTCTTGCTTGTTGGAAATAAATAGCCCATACATGTGCAGATAAACACAGTTTTACAAATCATTTTGGTCTGACGTGCCTCCAAGTCATTTCAGTGCAGCTAGTTAGCAGAAAGAGAAATCTATGTTACCTCTGTAGTCACCATACCAAAACCAACAACCTCACAACCTACCCAAAGGATATCTGGCCACATAAATACTGCCTGCTTTGAAAATAAAGGTTCAGTAGGACATCTTTTTGATGGAAAAACTATTTTACATAATCAGCAGTGAAGAGGAAACCTTGTAGTAAGAATTTTCCTTAGAAATGAGAAGCAATGGTGCTTGTGTATTATACAGGGAAAATACATTAAACCAAGAAATCTTGTCATAGTGAAAATAACTATTTTGTGTGATGCTGTTATTTAACCCAGGGCCTTGTGCGTGCTACTAAGCAAGAGTTCCACCACTGGTTCAGATTTAACATAGATGCATTTCCATCTGTTCTTATATATTACTTATTCGCGTATTTTATATTTTTATCTATCCTCGCTACTCTTTTAATTTTTGATAAAAATACATAAGATTCTACTATGATAGTCCTGTATTATTTCCTTAAGAGGTTATCATATCCTGTAATGGGACTAAATAGGTTGTCTGTGTTTTAAGCAATGCTAGTTAGTATGTGCCTGAGTGAAAAATCTGGAAAAATATTTAATTCTGTCAAACCTGTTTTAGTTGTTGACTTGTGCTGAGTATGGGGTGATGTAAAAGACACAGACTATTGCTGCCGTAGGGCACTTTGGCTGTCTCTTCCTCAGGTTGCTGCTAAAGAAAGAAATATTTTCCTACAATTTTAGTACCCTCACCCATTACCTGGAAACATCACGCTTATTTTTAAATGGCAAATATCATAACTATTTTAAAATGCCAATTTATTTTCCTATAAATTCTGCTTTTTCCCCCAAATTAAAAAATAGTTTGGATTTTGGGAATTGACTTTAGAAGGTCAGATGACTCACCAGTTTGCAACCCTACTAAATAGGGAAATTTCTTTAATTCATAGCTACTGAAAAACATTATCTCCATGATTGTTCTTCATTGTAACCATTTATGTGTGGAGACAAAGGAAGGGGAATTTTAAGTATGTAAACACAGTATCTGCTCTTAATAATAAATAGTCCAAAACATTTGCAAGTTACACTGTAGGGAAAGGGCTACTTTTTCCTTATGATTTCTGGGTATTTATTTGGCTACGGCCATATTAAAAAGAGGTTATATAAGGAGACAAAGAAAAAGAAATTACGGGAAAGAGAAGAGAAGCCCATGAGGAATGAATTAGTTAATCACTGCTCATGTCTTCAGTTGGATTGTCAGCCCCTTCTGGGCTTAGGCCCCACTCGAACATCTCAGGGTTCGGCCTGGAGAATGCGCCAAGCACGTGTTTGTTGGGTGACTGGTTCACCTGTTGTTTCAAGAGCTGCTGCCTGGCACACAGTTCTGACTAAAGACAGAGCTACTAAAAGACGCCTGTGACAGAAGAGAAATATCCCTTGGACCAAAAGCTACTGTGATTTCCATGATCCTCTCCCTCTGACTGATACAGTGACACTACAGACCCCCTTGCCCTCTGCTGCACACACACATTCCATGGCAAAGCACCTGCACAGATGGAAAGAAAATTATGCAAGTAAAAACAGTATGTAATTACTGACATTTCTTTAAGGCATATTTATAAATACTTTAAAAGAGACAGTATGAGTGAGTGACTTTCTTTAGTTAGGATCTTTCATACTGACATATTTTGACTGATCTGAACAAGCAGGTTATCACGGAAGCATATAATGTACAACAGCTAACATGATTCCAGTGGGTACAACAATAGTGTCAGTACTTGATATATAACTCTATCCCATCATTTTCATTTACAAGCTGCTGTGTTGAGTATTAAACATGCATCTTAGTTTTTATTTGTACAAGATGGTCCAAATTTTCACTTAAATATAACTTTCCAACTATATAAATGTTTTGAAGCAATTGTATTTTTCATTTGTAGTTTTGATGTCTCATTTTTTTTTCTTGTATTAAATCACTCTGTTTCCATTTTTTACATGGGATACAATAAATACCCTGAAAAGGAGGAATGGACGTACTGCCCCGCATACAGTCCTGCAGCCTGTTCCGAGGGCATCTGGAGGAACACCCTGTCTCCGGGCCTCAGCAGCAGCACGGCACTCCCAGATGCCTGGTCCAGAAAGCCCTTTTTGTACTCGTCGTATGTGTACATCATGGGCTCGTTGTTCTTGAAAAGAGCAACCCACACGTTGCCGCCCTTGCAGTGAACATGGTAAGCAAAGTAGTAGACTCCAGGAACCTCACAGGTGAAGATGCCCGTCTGTGGGTTGTAGTTCTGTCTGCCGTTATAGAGCAGCTTGTCAAACTTCACGGGAGCCCCCACCGGTGGGAAAGGTGCAGTCAGCTCCGCGGTAAATGCAGGCATCTCATAGGCTGGGGCCCCACTCTTGCCTTTTTTAGCCCCATAGGCATGAGGGGGTTTCACACCATCAATTCCTACCCCCATATCTGGCAGATACTCTCCCTGGGGGGGTGGTGTAGGGGGCATCACAGCTGGGGGACCAGGTGGTCCTGGAGGTCCCGGGGGCCCTGGAAGGCCAGGCTGGCCTTGAGGACCAAGGGCACCAGGCTTCCCTGGGGGCCCATGAAGTCCTGCAACTCCAGGTTTCCCTACACCAGGAAACCCAGGGGGCCCTGGGAGGCCTGGTTCCCCTTTGGGACCTGGAATTCCAGGTGGCCCAATGGGGCCACTAGGCCCTACAATTCCTGGGATACCTGGTGGCCCCTGAAGACCTTGATCCCCCGGGATGCCCGGTTCTCCCTTGGGTCCAAGCAGGCCTGGAACACCAGGAAGCCCAGGCACTCCTTTATGGCCAATTTCCCCCTTCGGCCCTATGGGACCCGGCAAACCTCTCACACCGGGTGGCCCTACCTCACCCAGGAAACCAGGCTTTCCTGGAAAGCCTTGAAGCCCTGGCTCCCCCTTGGGACCTGGTGGACCTTGTGGCCCCACAAGCCCACCTTCTCCTTTGGGCCCAGGGAAACCAACAGCACCTGGAGGGCCCATAGGACCAGGGATTCCAGGCAGGCCTGGCTCTCCTGGGGGACCGCCAATTCCAGGGGCACCTACTGGCCCTTTCTCCCCTCTTGGTCCAAGAGCCCCAGGAATACCTCCAATACCCCTATCACCTTTGGGTCCTGGGAATCCTGGTTTCCCAACTCCTGGAAGGCCTGGGGGGCCTGGCACCCCTGGTAGTCCTTGCTCGCCTTTGCCACCTGGAAATCCTGGCTGTCCAGGGATCCCGTCCTGGCCTGGTTTTCCAAGTCCTGGCATCCCAGGGGGTCCTTGAGCACCTGGTACTCCAATAGGTCCTTGTGGGCCAGGTTCCCCTGGTGGCCCTGGCTTCCCTAAGGGGCCTTGGGGCCCAGGGAAGCCTGTAACTCCTGGTTTTCCCACTCCTGGCAGTCCAGCGGGGCCTGGAGGGCCATGCATTCCTGGAGGGCCCTTCAGACCCGGCAAACCTGGCATCCCAAAGCCCTTCTCTCCTTTAGGACCCTGGAGGCCTGGAGGTCCTGGTGGTCCTTTTGGTCCACGATCACCCTTTGCTCCTGGCTGTCCTGGTAATCCTGGTCCACCTGGCTTCCCAATACCAGGAAGTCCATGAGGCCCTGGAGGTCCTTGTGGTCCTGGAATCCCCATAGGCCCAATTTCCCCTTTGGGTCCAATTTCCCCTTTTGCCCCAGGCATTCCCATGGCTCCTGGCTTCCCTGGCATTCCAGGCATACCTGGCTTTCCCACTCCTGGATAGCCTTGTGGCCCTGGTTTTCCTTTGATTCCAGGTATTCCATGACCTGGCAAACCAGGAGGTCCAGGTGGTCCTCTTGGGCCAGGTTCTCCACGGGGACCTTGTTCTCCTCGTAAACTGGCTACTGGTATTTCTACTGAGAGAGAGAAAGAGAGAGAGAGAGAGAGAGAGAGAGAGAGAGGGAGAGAGAGGGAGACTGATTTTGAAGATCCATCATTTCAACTAAGCAATGAAATCATTAATTCTGATACAATGTAGCTGAAAGAAAGACTAGAAATAATATATTTATCTTCGAGGACCATATGATATCAATACTTAAAGGAAAATCAATCTGATAATTTCTTTGATATACTTGTGGTATTATTTTAAGAAATAGTGTGCACAACTGCTTGTATTAACATTGGCTAAGTTAAAAAGCTAAAATAGAACAAACATTATTCCCAGTACAGAACTTGAAAATACTATGATATATTCTTAATAAAGAATTTGAAAGTTCAAAGATGTGCAATAAAATTTTTGTTTTCTATAAACCCATTACTCAGAGATAAATACTTGACATATAGAAGTCGAATCAAAATGTATGATAAATGTTTAGATTTAAATTTTTTTATTGTAGTAATACACACTTCCATTGATACTCCTTAGAATATTCTCCCTTTCCTTTGAATATGTGTTTCTTGTGAGTTTCTAAGGTTTTTTGTTTGTTTGTTTGTTTGTTTGTTTTTTAGTACTGGCATAAGCCACCACACCCTGCACGGTGGTATGTGGTACTGATTGCTGGTGGGTCTTTGTACTTCCAAGGTAGGCACCGAACCACTTGAGCCAAATCCCCAGCCCATCCTGTGAGTTTCTAATACAGTTCTGAAAGTCTTTTTTATAAGCATCTTTATGAAGTATGATAAAAAAATACAGCGAATTCTGTTGCCAGGTGGCGTTTAAAGGAAAGCAGCCTTGCAGAAACATTATGATATGTTCTCATCTACCTTATTCACTGGATCTGGTGTGCAACTTTTGGAACATTCCCAAGCCAAAATGACCATGGTCCAGATATTTAGCTCAGTGGTCCTGTTTGCCTCACAAAGGCAAGGACCTGAGTTTGATCCCCAGTTCCCTCCCCCCCCACGCCAGAAAGAAAGAAACCAAGACAAAAATAGCCATGAAATGTAAATGTTTTGAATCAATTTAGGACACTGAAATAGCCATGAGTGTGCAGCTAAAGACACTTATGAGAGAGAACTTCTAGAACTGCTTCAGAATGTGGTGAAAAAAGGAGGGGGGATAAATATGTTTAAAGAAACAAGGAATATTTGATTTTGAGGGACATTAGTGGTAATGTGTCTTTTAGTGTAGTACATTTTAAAAATTGAAATATTTGCCATATTTTTGGATCATACCACATTGTATTTTCATATGTGCTCAAATACAGTGTGCTGTAAGTTAAAAGTGTTACCATGTGGACTCAGGAGAAGTATTTTGCTTTGTATTTGAATCAGTAACATCTTTCTGCATTTGTCCTCTCCAGTCAATAAGTATGCTTAATTTTTCTAATATGCTGTTGGATTTCAAGCCTCAAATATTGTTCAACAAATTATTTCTAATGTGCAGATTTGGCTTTTATACAAGGTGAGTAAGGTATTTTAAGATAACAAGCAGTGTGTATAAAGGAGAACAGGGTCTGTTTATCTTTCTGCTCTTTGCCTGGAATCTTGCCTGGGTCGCTTAAGTCGTCAGAACTCTGCTTGCCCATGTAGACAGCAAAAATAACAAAGACTCACTACCAGGCGAGAAAATACATAGAAAAGGTGTTGCAGTTTTTAAATTGTTTCTGAAGTACAAAGCACATGTTATATTAAGCTGTGCCTGCACATAAACACAACACTGGATCTTCCTGCCACTGGGAATAATAGGTTACTTGAAGAAGTGAAATAAGTCTTAGTTAACCCATAGTAGCTGTGCTCTTTGCCAAGCTCTTTTTAGGAAACAAAAGTGTTTTTCATATTTTCAAACAGTACCCATTCAAAGAGGCACCAAAAGCCAGGTAGGAGGCACCAAAAGCCAGTCAGGCCATTCAAAAAAAGAAAGAAAAAACTGCTGAGATAATTTCTTAAATGGCATACTAGCTCCAATAGAGTGTAAAACTGAGACTACATTTCCGATGCTAACAAACATTATGTAGTAAGAGTAAGGTATATTACTTATAAGCAGTGAGTTGTTTAGTTACTATATTGAGGGAGTATCTGGGCAGGGATCACATCATATGGAATTCTGATATTTAGCACAATCCTCAAAGCATCCTTTGTCCCAAGAATTTGCTGAATGGCAGGTCTATCAACTCAGAGTTCCTGTGGTGCTTTAGTGTTTGCTCAGCACTATTAACCTCATGGATTCATGTCATAGATTTTCTCAGCAGTCTTATTTAAAACATTTTTAAAAAGGCTCAAAGAGGTCAAATGATCAGATCTCTCTGATTTTTGGGATTCAGGCGTCTAGACCTCTAAATGCCAAATCCAATAATTCTTTAGAGGTGGAACTTCTACTACTATGACGGCTTGAAATGATCTCCACTTTCTCAGAGGTGGTGCTACTCGGCTGTAGCTGATTTTCTTACAAACAGTTATGTTTTTTACAATTATAGATAAGCCAACTGAATTTATAAGAAAACATCTTTCACAACAATAGGCATTTTGGAGGTGCTGAGTAACTAATAATTAGGCCTAAAAAGTGATGGATGTAATTTTCAGGCATCAGCTCTAGATGTAGTCTGTACTTTCTTTTGTCTCCTTCTGTCCATTATTGATGCACATGAATGAATGGCTTAATAAAAGCAATATTTAAAAGCACTTTCATCTACCTAGAACCTAATTTGCAAAATGCTTTCATAATTTTTTCTCTGAACACAGCAAGTGTTTACATTATAATTTTCCTAAATTCAAATGATTTATTGGTCGCATCATTTTCCTTCTTTTTCCCTTTTCAGAACTTTATTCCCCAGCAAAGGGCTCAGAGCCTGACACAAAATAGGTATTTACTAGAGAGCTGCTGATTTTGAACAAACTTATAGTAAATAAGGCAGGAAACTTCTTGTGATTAAATATTTTGTTTCATTTGATGCTGTTTAAAATATAAAGTTGGAATATATGTATCTTCCTCTCTTCTTTTTTATTTGTTTTTCTTTCTTTTGTTAGGGATTAAATCATGTATTTTTTTTAAGACTGAAACTTTTCATGCATGAAATTTAGAGCCAAGTAGCATTTGATAATCATCAGTAACAAATTCTAAAATAAAAATTTCAAAAATGAGGTTTTCCCTACGCTCCCATAATTCATTGTTTCATAGCAGTGTGCATATATGATATTACCTTTGCCTTTCTTGGGTACTGTTTCCTTCCCCATCCTTGGCACTGGTTGAATCTCCTTCATATATTGGGGTAAGTGTGGATATTCTTTGCCGTATTGTAAATGAGGCAGCTCTTTGCCCATGGCAAGGCCATCTTTGCCTAGAGGCATATGAGGTACTTGCTGGCCCAGGGGCTGGTATTGTGGAACTTGCGGTGGCATTTGAGGAGGAATCTGAGGTGGCAGCGGCTTCATCCCATAGTAGGCACCAGCGTGAATGAACCTGACAGAGCTCAGGGTAATGGTGAGCAGCACTCCAAGCAGCTGCAGAGCCATCACCTGTGGAGGCAAGAATGCACCGACATGGTGAAAGCCTGTAGGCCAAAAGTGTGGAAAAGTGGGGGAAATGATAGTCTTTGTCATTAGAACTTTATAAATGCAAGAGAAATGAAATAAGGACCTACCTTTTAATAGAAAAAAAATCAAAACTTCAAAAAGATATCAGTCAAATGAAAGTAATTGGTGGGAAAATAAGCTATAGCAGACTCTGCTAGTTGTCTTCAAGTATCAGTTTTGCCTCTCTTGCATAATATTGGAACTCCTAATTTTCTTCTGGGAATAGGGCAGCCCATAATGGAGAAGTTTTAGTTAGGTCTGGCTGTGTAGCAAACTCCCAGTGAACAGGATATAGGTGCGGGTGCAACTTCCAAGAAGGATCCTAATCAGGAAAGAGCATGTTTCTTCCTTCGCCCATCTTGTTGCTTGAAATACTGATCGGTTGCCAGGAAATGGACCTCGGACTATAAGGCGAAAGCTCTATGTTGATGAGAGTAGAGCAGCAAGCTAGAAGAAACTTCAGCCCTGGTTGAATATGGAGGTTCCAGTCTATACTAATTCTTACATTTGCGATTGTTTACTTAAGAGAGAAACAAAGTTTTGGGAGTTTTTTGTTCATTTGTTTTTTGAGACAGGGTATCCCTATGTAGTTCAGGTTGGTTTTGAGACCATCCTGTAACCCAGGGTGGCCTCAAACTCATGGCAGTCCTCCTGCCTCAGCCTCCTAAGTGCTGGCATTAGGCATGTACCACTACCCTCAATAATGTCATTTTGTTTAGACCACTTTTATTTTGGGTGTATCACATTTGCAGAAAACTTAATACTAACACACAGTTAGTCCCACAAAGTCTTTCTTAATAAGTATCAAAATTCTATTCTAAAGAGAGATAGTCAAATATTTATAGGTTCTAGGCCAGGGGCAGAGATTTTTTTATCTGCCCAATGTGTTTTGGATGCTTTGATGTAAAAATAAATACAAAGTTGCATGTAAATATAAAATAAATGTAAAAACAGCACTAGGGGCCAGGGATTTAGCTCAGTGGTTCTGGTGCCTGTCTAGCAAGAACAAGGGCCTGGGTTTGATTCCCTGGCAATCACATACAATACTGGGTGTGGAGACCCACACCCAGCAGCAACCAGTACCACATACCACAGTGCCGGGTGTGGTGGCTCACGCCTGTAATCCCAGTACTCGGAGGGCAGAGGCAGGAGGATTGCTGTGATGTGAGTTTGAGGCTGAGCTTGGAGCCAGCCTGAACTACAAAGTGAGACCCTGTCTCAAAAACAAAACAAAAACCAGCATTAAAAACTGCAGAATTCTTTTAAGGTGGAGGTGTCACTCTATGTACTAGTCCCAAAATGTCATTTTAAAGTTCACTATGATAAATATGCAGATTCCCTTATTCTATTTACCTGATATAGACTTGTTAGTTTAGAATTTGACTAATTGGACTATAAGTCCATTAAATTTGTATTTGGACTTTTTTTTTAATAAAAAAAAGTTTATAATACAAATTTGTTGTCTAAGGAGATTCACAAGAATAAACTATTTCTAAGTCCTTTAATACTAGATGTTGCAGATTAACAGTTCAAAGAATAAATATAAATGAGGTTTATCTGTTTGTAAAAAACAGGTTGCGGGCTGTGAAAGCAGTGGTGGCCAACCGACTTGTGGCATTCACGTGGTAGCAGGCTCTTGGTACTGAAAACCTGCGGAGGTTCACTTTCTCAGCCAGACCAGTTCCGAGAAATGCAGAGTAGGCAAATGCACACTAGAGGGCACTTGTGGCACACACTGAAGTCTCCAGTTGTCTGGCCCCTGCTCCAGTCCTGCGCCAGTCACCCACACTGGTCCTGCAGCGCTGTCCCTTAGATCTCATCGAAGTGATTTAATGGAAATCGGAATCATAGTGAGTGTATCATAAACCTGGGGTGGGGGTGGTATGAAGGGAGATCAAGACATAGAGGAAGCAAGTTTCTCACAATCTTTAACATATCTTCTAGCAAACATTTCTGTTCATAAGTAATTTAATTTCCGTTCTTGGGAACTTGTTTTCTTTACTTCTGCTTTAATTTTGTGTCATCGCTTTCCATTTCGTAGAAAATATGCGTTGAATTTGTAACATCCTATTGAAGATTAATGCCTAGTGTAAACAGGCTACAGAGGGATTGATTAGTAAAAAAAAATGTAAGAAAATATTTGATATGAATCCCTACCACGAAATTTATAGCTTTCTAATTTTTCTAAATATACTAAGTAATCACTTTTTTCTCTCCAGGGAAGAAATGAAGAAATATTTGTCAGCAAAATGATTTATAAAACTTTCTCTGTTTCTAAAATCAGAACGCCTCAAGAGCTGTTTATTTCAAACACTCTGAACATAGATAGAAATATAGGCAGAAAAGCAGAAGGAAAGCTGTTATAGTATTTTCTTTGTAACAATAATTGTTATAAGCCATTTGTAAAAAGCCAAAGAGTTAATATTGACTTATGTTTATTAATAGTCAAATTTATTTTAGGTGAAAAAGAACATCTGCTATAAGTAGTCAATTTCTTTTGAATTCTTACCAGAAAAAAACATTAGGCCCACCCACAAATTATAAGAATGAATATATCATCAATGAGCATATCCTCACAGAGTTTTTTCTGTTTTAGTAGAGGTGACAGATGTGCACAATATTAATGGTTAGCAAATAATAGTAAAAAGAACCTAAACCTCTCTCTGTTCTCAAAATCCCTCTTTGAAGCATCATTTTATTATTGTTTCCTCATATTTCCTGATTCATTAGACAATGAATATACAATATGATATGCACTTTTAAAGGACAAATTACCCTATGCTATACATCTCTACTTGGTCTTGGTCTACAGGCTTAGAATTGATGGTATTACAGGTCTTCCTTATTTTATTTTCACTCAAAGATCAGTACTTAGATGTATTTTTGTCAATTTCTGTGTACTTAAATAAATTCCTTCAATTTCCTTGTAAATAGGATTTAAGCGCTGTTCTTTGAAATCCTGTCGTGCTCTAACATTCAGTGTCTCTAAGGAAGTCACTGGAGACCTGAAGGTATTAATCCACATAGAAATATTAAATCAGGAGTTAAACTATAATTCCTTTAAGGCTAAAATAATTCAATTATTGAATCCTAAACGCGTGATGTCTTTAGTAATTGCCTGGCATGCTTGGCCCTTCATCTTTCCTTCAGTGTTGTGGATGTATTGGATTATACTTAATAATCTTTAAATAGGAACATTGTAGTGAAAGACTGGAAAACTGGAAGAAAGCAAAATGCCTGGAAGATCAGTTGAATACCAGAGACCCCGTGGGATCCTAATTTTCTACCATTACTTCCTCTCAGAGGCTTCGCCACTCTCCCCTTAAACCACCTCCTGACGTCTGCCATCTGCCATTTTTTCTGGCTCTTTATTTAAATAATGTTCTGTTTTAAGTTGAATATTTTTATGGGGTCCCTGGTTAGAATTTACCGCTTGACTTATCCTGACTAATTTCCCTCCTGTCCCTGAGGGTATTTTTGGTGGTCAAAGTGGTATGGTGGTTCTTTCAAATCACTCAAAAGAACATCAGATTTGTGTAACATTATGCAGACACCTGGCGAGAACAAGAAGCCTTGGAATTCCTGCTGCAAAGAAAGGGTGGTAGTGGCTTTTCTTGCCACTCTTCTTTTGCTGGAGATTCAGAACACAATATTGTGAGTTCTCCATTTCTGTTCCTTTGATAGCTGGTTGTGTATCTGTGTGTGAGTACACAAAGGCAAGCACATGAAGTATGTTGACACTGCATCTTTGCTAGCCAGGCTGGTTTGTAATAGGTGTCATGTCATATGGAAAGCACATTACAGAATTGAAAGGATAAGTATTAGACTTTTAGCTCTGCTATTCTTCGTGCCTATGACCTTGGCAAGTCCCTTTTCTTCACTGAACCTGAGATTCCTCACCTAAAAAATAGAAATTATAATTTCTGTCTCTCATGGAGGTATTCAAGGAAACAAATGATAGTATGAGCTCCTGTGATTGGAAAAGCACTCTTCAAATTTGAGTAATTAATGGAGTCAAACCAAAAAGACAAATCAAAACCAACTAAAAGTCAAAGACTTTCAAAAAAAGATACTAGCCAAAGTAAAAGTAAAGTGAGGTAAACTGCAATAATGACAAACCCAAAATGAATAAAACAATAATGACTGTTAAAATGTACTCATTAAAATGGCAAAAAAACCCAAACCAAAACCTATGTCTCTCAAAATTATCTTTTGATTGCATTTCTCAGAGCAATTATCCTACTAGCTATAGATACAAATTGAACAGCTAACTATAAATTGAGAATATTCTAGATATAGAAAATGCAGTAATCAATTAGAAAGATAAGGGCTTATTTCATTGACTTGATATTCTATTATAAGGTAGACGATAATTTAAAATAAATGTCACAATTTCAGGTTTGAGTACTGTGAAGAAAACAAAGTACATGTCTTTATATATTCAGAATGCTATAACAAAAATATCATAGACAGTATTAATTTGCCAAAGTTTCTGTAACAAAGCACTGTTCCTCAGACTGGGTGACTTAATCAACAGAAATTTATTTTTACAGTTCTGGAGGCTGGTCAGTCCCAGATCATGATGCCTGGTAGGAGCCCTTTTCTTGTTCACAGGCAGCCCTGCTCCCGTGCTTTGTCATGTAATGTGAGGAGGAAGGGAGCTTTCTGAAATTTCTTCTCTAGGGCAATAATCCCATTCATGAGAGCCACGCCCTTGCTTCCTGACCATCTCACATAGCTCTGCTTCCCACGATTATTACACTGAGGGCTAGAATTTCAACATAGGAATATTGGGAGGACCAAATCATTCAGTGTAAGCAAGAGTGAAGAGTTCGGAAATGACCTGCACTAGATGTAACTGTTTTGGAAAAGTTAGAAGGGAAAAATATTTCTAAAGTTCCTTTTTCAGGAAGGATTTTTAAAGTCTGCTTTCTCAACTTCAGTCCTGTATTCGTTTACTAAGGCTGCCATAACATAGTGTCTCAGATGGCCTGAGCTGTAGCTCAGTGGCACAGTGCTCTCATGGCAAGTGCGTGCTCCTGTCCTTTGCTCCCCATACCATGAAGAAAAAAAGAAAAGAAAAGAAACTAAGCAAAGTATCTCAGAATGAGTAATTCAAACAATAGAAATGTGTTTTTCTGCAATTATAGACACTTAGCTGTCCCAGGTCAAGGCATTGACAAGATTGGATTCTTCTGGGGGCTCTCTCCTTGGTTTGTGGATGGCAAGTGTCTTCCTATGCCTATATAATCTTTCCTCTTCTTCCTCCTCTTCCTCTTTCTTGTGCCAGGCATTGAACTCAAGGCCTTGCACATGCTGGGAAAATACTCTACTACTAAGCTTCTCTCTTGCTCGTCTGTGTGTCTCTTCTTATGTAAGAATTATGTGATTTGCCTTAGTGATCTCATTTTAACTTTTTTATAAATACCTTATGTCCAAAAATAGTCACATTCTGGAATACAAAGAATTGGGATTTAAACATATAAATTTTTTGTTTGTTTGTTTGTTTTTGAGACAGGGTCTCGCTTTGTAGTTCAGGCTGGCCCTGAGCTCAGCCTGAAACACACATCACAGCAATCCTCCTGTCTCTGCCTCCCGAGTGCTGGGATTACAGGTGTAACCCACCATGATCGGCACTGTGGTCTGTGATACTGATTGCTGCTGGGCATGATTCTCCATGCCCAGTATTGTATGTGGTGAATCAGGGGATTGAACCTGGGCCCTTGTGCTTGCAAGACAGGTGCCGGAACCACTGAGCTAAATCCCCGGCCCCTAAGCATATAAATTTGAAGAGCGAAGGATGACAAACTTCAGCTCATAATATCTACCTTCCTGTACATCAGTTTAATCCCTGTGAAGCCTTCCATACCTGCTCAGTCATCATTATTCTCTTAATTTACAAAAAATTTAACACAAAGTTGAGTGCAATCATAACCAGCCTTATATTTTTTTTCCCATTGCGTTTTTTTTTTTTTCATTAACAATGTGATAATCTTGATTTTCTCAGTGTGGTGAATCTTCACAATTGAAACTCTTAAGATTGATGGAAGCTTTCGAAGGTATTTAATTCAGCCTCACTCCTCATTTAAAATCATTTTAATAATTGTTAACAGCAGTGTTCATGTTTTCTATTTGAATAATAATGGGAACACTTATAGTCAACCCATTATCTTGCCATACAAATTTGCTACTTTTTAAAAATTATCAACTTGTAGAGGAGACTTAACTTGTTTGAATTATATGTGGCAGTGCAAATGAAGCTTACTTTGGTGGGATAGGGTTGGAAAAGAATGTTAAGAAAATTCTTCTACAAACTGGCTATAAGGATATAAGACAAAAGATGATCACAGGTCCTTTTATTATCATGCTAACAGTGTTTTAAAAAATAAATCCATTCTAGTGGTCAGAAAGTTAGCACAGTGGTTCTGGTGCCTGCCTTGCAAGCACAAGGTTCCAGATTTGATGTTTGGTAATCATGTACCACAATGCCAGTGGAGACTCAGGCCCATCAGCAATCAGTACCACACACCACAATGTGGGCATGGTGGCTAATGCCTGTAATCCCAGCACTTAGGAGGCAGAGGCAGGAGGAATGCTGTGAGTTCAAAGCTTGCCTGGGTTACATAGTGAGCTCAGGGTCAGCCTGAACTACAAAAGCCAGACCATGTCTTTCTTTTCTCTTTTATGAGAAAATGAAGATGTAAATGAGTTGTAGTATATATAGTTGATATTGTGAAAGAGAAAATATTTAAAAGGAAAGACGGTGTAGGGGTAAAGAGAGGAATAATGTGATAGCAATAAAAAGAGGAAACAAAGCTTATGTATATAGGGGAAGGGAGGTTGCAGGGTGGGTGGGAAAGGGGAAAAATGAGAATCAAGTCATGTCATTCTGGTACAAACTTTCAATGCTGAATGCGTTGATGATGTGTATTTATAATGTACCAATAAAGATTTAAATTAAAAAAAAAACTCTACTCTAAAGTCAACTAACTATAGAAATGTAACTTTGTTGCATAACTGATTATGCAACAAATTACTAACTGTATTGCTACTATATTATTATAAGTAGACATTACTAACTAAATGGAGTAACTTTAGGGTTAAGGCTTTATTGGCTTTTACAGTATTAACCTCTTTCATATCTTAGAGCATAATCTTAACATTTTAAAAAGTTACTGATTATTAAAAATTAAGTTTTTAATGTTTTATTTTGAATTAACTTTTTCATTATTTAAAATAAAACATTGATTTATGTTAACCTATTTATGAGAACATTTTCTTGTTTTTTTGTACTGAGGATCAAACTCTGGCTCTTGTGCTCCCAAGGTGGTGCAGTAATGCTTATCCTCAGTGAGAACTGTGTTTTGTGAAGTTTGAGGATTATGCTTTGATGGGAATAGAAAAATGAAAATATAAATATGTGGTGTCTCAGAATTTTTAGAGGAAAAAAAGGAGAAAGTGCAGCAGTTGTGGTTGTTAGTCATCAGTATGATGCTTTTTGGAACTCATTTCCAAGGGGGCCTTCCGTACTTAGAAGAGCAGACACTTAGGCGGGCACTTTTAAAGGAAGAAGGAAGCAGCTTTAAAGAGCAGGAAGTGGGAAAATCTGTCTTGGGAAATACAGAGGAGGTGAAATGTAAGCAGTGTTTAGTGCTGCTTGGGAGGTTTAGGTAAAGGGCGTTTCTAGTGGAGGGGCTGAAGAAAAAAAAGATGTCAGAAGTTTGTTATAAGGTATATATTGTAAAATCTCTCTTTTCTGTCCTGTATCTTGAAATCTTCTGCAAAAACCTAAAAGTTTTGTGGAAATGAAGTATCTTTGAGTGGCCACAAGAATCATTCAGTTCTGTGCCCAGATTCATACTGGACAAAAACAGTGACTGTATATAAGAAAACAAGAACCCAGGAATGGCTGGCAGCGGAGGAGCAGAGGACACCTACATTGTAATAAACATAGCTACATTTCTGAGCACGTACCTTGTGTCAGCACCATCAAAATACTTTGAAACATGTTGATAATTAAACTTTTTCCATTTTAGGTCTATTTTTGACGTTAAATTATTTATATTGCTATCTCCCTATCTTGTACTTTTAAAGATGAGTTTATTACTAATATTCAAATCTGTATACTTATCTGTTACCTTTCAAGTTAGAAATTTAAAATTACTACCTATTATTTTCAGGAGCTGCTATCCAATATATTAGTTGACAAGTATCCTACTTCATTTTACAAAGTATACATCTGTTTAATTACATTCTTCCTTTTTTCCATTTTGTCTTACAAATATCATGGTTTTCTCATTGGTTGAAATAAAGAAATAGTTATATGGGACAAGAATCTGGGCTATATCCAAGATCTTTTTCTTTTTTTGACTAGCTATTCATGAATTCAGAAAGCCAGAAGTAAGGTAAATAGCAGTAAATATCAGTTGTCATCAATCATTCTACAGGACACAGTGGGTGAGACCACTTATTGAACATTTATTGATTTCATTTGTCATTTTTACTCACAAGGACTGATAGAAATTAGATATTAGATAGATAATAGAGCTTGAATGATATGCTTCCCTGATGAATCTTGAATTGTGCTATGATTAAGAGCAGCCAGTTGTACCACTACTAGCTATAGGCAGAGAAAGAAACCTATGGAACTTGAGAAGTCAGCTGACATCTTGACAGTGTACAGAAATGTAAGAACGTAGTATCCCCCAGCTCTGGAAGTGGTTTGCCCATGTAAATGCCCTTCCCACTCCCAAATAAATGGCTAAGCACCACATTCCAAAAGCTCTCCAAAGGAGATGATTTCACAATATTCCTAGTAACCAACTGCAGTATTTCACAGTAGATTTCCTAATATCTAATCTGAATTTCTTCTGCAGAAGTTTAAGCTCATTTCCTCTTTTTCCATTCTTAAGGAGATGGGAAACATCTGAAAAATATTTAAAAAATAGCTCACATATTTGATGTCTGTAATTAACTCCTTTTGTTTTAGTAACTAGCATAGCCTTAGCTGCAAAATAGTTTAAAAAACATTTGGAAGAACTCTCAGAATTTAGCAAATACTAAAGGAGAAGTGTTTTCATTGTAATACAAAAGCATCATTGTTTGCATAGCAGAATACCTAAGATCTACTTCTAACCTTAGTAATCACCTATCCTGACTGGCATTATTTACTTCATTGCAGAATAGGGACATTGGCTAAAAGACTTCAAGGTCCCTTCCAATTCTAAAGTTTCCTTGTAACAACAAGAGTGTGAAGAATATATATTCTTGCATATATACATATATATATAT
>PVIR01005480.1:0-71842 GCA_004026965.1 Petromus typicus
GGCACTGATGATTCAAATTAGTGTCTCTTCTTCAATGAGAGTTGGGTGTGCTTCAAAGTGCATGTCAACCAATACCCGTGGAGCCACCTAAGGTTAAATGAGGTGCCACAGTGACAGGAAGCCAAACTTCAGGGTCTCAGCGTTTGATAGTTCCCTGTCAAGTTGGGTTGCATTGTTAATTTGAAATCTGCAACATGATAATGTGGTTCAGAAATGAGCCCAGCAGTAATTTTACTTCTCTGTACACGATGGAAAAGCGCCTCTTTCTTTTTCCTTCATCTTTTTCCCAGTCAGCATGGGAAAGATTCCTGTTGCCTGGCATAATAAGAAAGGGAACAGCTCTGGGAACAATGACATGTATAGAAAAATGAAATGCCTTTTTGTTTAAAAAGAATAGACATTTCATTGTCAGTGGCATGCGTGCACACACACACATACACACATTTGTAGGAGTCCCGCGCAGCTTCTATTCAGTAGTTTCACCCTCCACTCTTCCCTAGTTCAAACACTTTCCTCTCTTAATAGGGCTCTGACTCACTTCCTGGGTCTGAGAGTTCTGTGTCTCTGAAATAATGATGCTGAAGTAAGTGGCTCCTCTCAGTAGTGATATCTTTCTATGTAAAGTTCTTAAAGGGAATAGAGGAAATGTTTCTATGTTTGGGAATTTATGGGGAAGACATCAGAATGGGCCAAAGGGGGGATTTCACAAAAACGTCACCTGTGGGAGCAGAGGGCTATATAGGGTGACAGAAAACATGAGTCCTGTAAGGAACCATTTCATTGAAGGACCTTTTAATTATACTCTGATGGCATATGCTAATGGTGGGGAGTGGATTGGCATGAGCTTCCAGTGCCTTGGCGCCTGGTGGCCAGCCTGCCTTTCTCAGGGATCCTTCTATGATGGGAGTAGATGGTGTACACTGGCTTGAGCCTCTCTTTCATTCCCTCAGGACACCACCTAATAAGCACCTGTCACGGAGGTGCGGAGAGGATGAGCTTTGTTCATCGTAGTGACAGGAGAGCACATGATGCAATAAGAACTGCCAAGAAGAAATAGGTAGCTGCTCCTGTTTGCTTCAGATGGGCACATGTGAGCCCCAGGACAGGTCTCTGCGTCATGGGAAGAGGCTCCTTTGCACCCTTCCTGAGGGGTGAGAATCACCTGAGTGCATTGTCAGCGCTGAAATGTGAACTGAGGGCCAAGTATTGGAGCCTCTGACCTAACCAGGTGGGCACTGTAGGATCAACTCCTGGCTGGCTTGACTAGTTCAGATGTTCCCTCGAATACCTAAATTGATTAATGGCTTCATCGATTCATTCAACTAGTGTGTTTTGGGTTCTTTATACCAGGCACAGTAGTGGGCTCTAGGGATTTGTTGACACACAACCAAGACTGTTCTACTTGGACTTTCATTCCAATGGGAAAAAAGTACACAAAAAACATACACATACACATGATTGAAATCTTTCCAGGATCTCAAAAACAATGATAGAGAATGATGGGATGTTTGAGGTAGTCTGTCTGGGATGGTCAAAGAAGGGCTCTCTGGATAGGTAACAATGAAAATGGAACATGATGTGTTAAAAGGAAGCAGGTGTGTAATGACCCTGAAGTTCACATTCTGGGATTCACAGGGTGAGTCTTAGGGCTTGTAGGCCTAAGTGTGGAGTGTCTGTGGGAGGAGCATCGGGAGTGAAGGAAAGAAGAGCGGAATGGAGGAATGTAAGGCTAGGTCATGCCAGGGCTGGTTGTCGATGTTAAGGAAGAAGCTTGAGTCGTAAGAGTAGCGTTAGAGGGTAGGTGGCTGTTTTTATAGTTTACATTTGTTCAGGTACTTGTGAAGGTAAGAGCTTGAGGAGGCAGGAAATGAAAGGTGCACAGCCTGGAGTATATTAGGCCTTGCAACAGAGCTCCTGAGATCGGTGCTCAGCTTCTCCTGGTTGCTCCGAGTCTCCTGTCTTCCCCATGAATTTGGCAACAGAACGATGTCAGTGCCTCTGAATCTGCTCTGAACGAGCGTCACTTTTTGTCTTTATGCCTCTGTTATCGTTTCAAAGCCTCATAAAATTCCAGACTAGGGGGAGCTTTAAAATTGAGCCTACTCTGCAGGTAGATAAGAAAACAGCCTAGAATGGTTAAGTTCACCCAGCTAGTCAGGGTTGATCTTCTGATGGAGTCTTCTGCTTATGTAAATTTTATATCTGTTTTCTTTGAGAGGGTTTTGTTTCCTCATTTCTGTGACTTTGGTACATATCTTTATTGTCTTCTTGGAAGTGTAATAAAAATGGTACGGTGCAGGTAATTGCTACAACCTACCGACCAGGCTCTTGCCATCTTTCCCAACATTTCTGGGTGGAGACACTGCTATTACCCCATTTCACTGCTGTGGAAACTGAGAGAGTTTAGAGGGTTAAGTATCTTCCTCCAATGAAATAGAGACACTATGCAGCGTAGCCTGATTTTGGACCCTGATCTCTGGCACATCGGCTCCTATACCTCACCTCAAGCCTCATGTTTTGTTGTACACAACTGCAGTCTGTTTTCTTCATGAGGGTGAGCAATGTAGTCCACCAGTTTTGCAGCCAACTCAGGTATTTGGAAAATCAACTCCACGGACTTCATATTAAGTAAAAGTGTAACTGTCAGTGCAGGAAAGGCAGCTTAGGCTCTATGCAGTCTGAGGAGTGGAACAAACATTCCCCTTAGTTTCCCTATGTTGTTTTTAACATGCCACACTGGAGCTTCCTGAAAGCTGTGAGTTTTGAAAGTACTGGTCTCTGTGAGCACCAGCCACTAAATTGCATCTGTCACTAAAGGTCCCAATGGGCTCTGAACCTGTTGTTCTCGGGAAATTCAAGCTGCGAGTAGGGGAGAGAGAGAGTGAGCACCGTTACACATGTGTGCCTGTGCTTTGCATTAGAGCCATAATTGTGTGTGTGTGTGTGTATGTGTATATATATATATGTATTTTTATAGGGGTTAGGAGAAGGGTATATTTAATTAACCCAACTGAGAAAGATATAACAGTGTTTCAGGAGGGAGTCAATGAAATGAGTTTGCTTTAAAAAAAGAAATTGCAATAGCCTGAGTCAGCCTGTGAGAGTGCTTCGGAAGAGGAAGGGGAGATGATGTCATTGGTTCGACATGTTCTCATCTTGGCCCCTGAGTGTGGAGGGTCCTGGGAGGTTGCAGAGAGTGTGTGAATGTGTGTGTGCAAAGTTAATAGAGACGGGTGGGATGTGTGAGAGTGGGCTGTAAGAGGGGATTAATAACCCCTTGTCAGACCTTTCCCTGTGACTGTTTTTCAGTAATTTTGGTTTGAATGAGGGCTCTCCAGCCAATTAATGTTTATTTGTTTCTTTTGGCAGCCCTGTCGGGGGAAGGGATAAGATGAATGAGTTTGAATTTTTTGTTTTGTTTTTGCAT
This sequence comes from Petromus typicus, assembly GCA_004026965.1. Lineage (NCBI taxonomy): Eukaryota > Metazoa > Chordata > Mammalia > Rodentia > Petromuridae > Petromus > Petromus typicus. The sequence continues at coordinate 3,428 of PVIR01005480.1, forward strand.
TTTGGAAGAAGAGGCGAGTCTTATGAGTTTGGGTTTTCAATGACGGTCCCCCTCTTATCCCCCCTCAGGAGGCAGGAGGCAAGACGTGGCCAGCTGGTGCCCGAACTGACACAGGTGCAGAGGCTGTGGGGGGTGGGGAGTCAAAAATAATTACAGGTTTCTGAAGCATCAGGCCCTGCCTGACACAAGCGCTCGTCAAGAAGACTGCTCTTTATGGAAAATTAATGGTGGAGCTGAAAACCCGTCAGGCCTATTGTTTGTTCATGGGAAGCCATTGCTCCTCAGAAGGGAGACTTCCTCCAAGTCCCGGGCTCTCCAGAGGAGCTGGCACAGAGTGGCCTCCTTCCTGAGGAGGGCCTGGATGTTATCGCCATGGGCCATGGAGGAGTTTTCCTACAAGACTCTTTGGCATTTCTTCCTGTTGAAGATTCATTTTCAGTCCAGATCGAGTCCTTTGCTTTTAGTAGAAGTATGTGTAGGGTTGTTTTTCATTGACTCTTAAGGCATAAATTTCGTTGTCTGTAGAAATGGATTAAGTAAAGTGGGAGCATATAGTGAAACTTCTATTGAAACTACTGAGTACAACATAGGATTTTACCAATGTGTGTCGGCACAAAGAGTAACATCACTGGGAGAGGAGAGGACAGCGGACCCTCTGGGATCGCATTGTGTATGAGCAGTGGTGTATCTAGACTATCAGAAGTTGGAATTTAACTGTAGTCTTGTGGCCAAGAATCAGTGAATGACTCTTCTTATGGGCCAGCTGCAATGGTGGGCAGAGGCCAGACTTTAGATCCATATGTGTTGAGAAGTAGCATCTGAATAAATAACTTGGAAACAAATCAGGAAGGGGCTGTCCGTGCATGGGCCTTCCCATGCCTGGTGAACATGTTAATTTTGAGAATCACAGACATGAAAGAGGAAAAGGCATTTCCATATGATTGGGGGTGCAGGGGACCCTATTCCCTTCCTTAAGGAGCTAAGGACGACCAAGGTCATAGTTCTCAGTGCTGTCTTGATGGTGCGACTGTAGGCTTACTTTGACAGTTAGTTTGGGTTTGAGTTGTTTGGGAGAATTCTTTTATGCGATGCAACAGCGGAATCCTTGGAAGATGAAAGCAGTATTTGAGGCTGCTTTGCATCATGTGCCTAGGGAAAGTAATTTCAAAGACATCATCCTCTCCCCAGGCCTTTAATCTTGCCTCCATCCTCCCTGGCCTCCCCAAGGAAAAATATACAAACAAATATTTTCTCTGAATGTGCAAAAAATTGGGGGAGGAGAAATGTTGAGGGAGTTTTGATAGACATTTCCCAACTTTCATGTTTATTTAGAATTAAATTAATTTCCACAGCATTGTCTTGCAGAATTTACAAATTACTAGAGGGAAATGTTTAATTTATTTTCAGCTCCAGCAACCAGTTGCTGTGAGAAATAGTGGAAAAGAATGTGCTCTCAGATTGGATGTAATATCATGGTTATTTTGTGGAGTTCAACAATTCTGACAGTAATGTGTAATATTATTGTACCTCTGGGGTATGCTATTGATGTGGGTCTTTTTTTAAACTAATAGCTAAAAAATACAGTTAGAGATTTTACTTATAGTTGCTTACCCACATTTTCTGGACAAAATTCATTTCTCCCCAACCTTCTATTCTAATATGATCTAGTGATGAAAATAAAGAGAAAAGGTGAACATTTACTTAAAGTCATCTTAGGACTCACTTTCTGGGTTTCCCAGGTTTTGGCAATTGATTGTCCTCACTGGTTTCTGTGTCCTTTGTGCCATAAAATAAATTCAGTGTGACCATCCTTCCTCAGAACTGCTTTAAAATGCTGAATACTCAGGAAGAGAGGCATACAAGTTCAAGGAGGTGGCTGCTGTGGTGCCCTCATGGGCTTCTGAATTTATTTTATTAACCTGGCCCTTCAGTCTCTTCTTCCATCCTACAAAAATAATTTCTCTCACTACATTTCTCACTTCCTTTCCCATCTTTCAACTCTGACCTAATTTTCAAAGCCTAGAAGTGTGTCAGAATCATTACATCATATCATTCCCCAGAAATTCCCAGCCATACCAATCTTTGCAATTCTAACCATTTTTAAAAATTAGTTTCAAGAGTCAGAGGAATAGATTTCTTTTAAGCTAACAAGTGTGAGGTGTAAGCCCTTGGGTGAAGTTAGAAAAGAATGAATAGTTTATCAGATGACATGGAAGAAGAAACCCACATTTCCCACCTATTCATAGCTTGCTTGGGTCGCTCTGAACTTTCATCTTTGGATGTGCTTGAAGGTTTTAAAGCGTACAACACTAATTGAGCTCCAGGATTCTCTCAGGAGAAAGCGGGGGGTTCGTTCCCTCTTTCTCTACCTCACATTCTTTGGGGACTGTGACATCATGGTTAGTAGCACGTGACAAAACCACACATAATAAATGTCAGAAAGAGGCTCCCATGGGCAGCCAACCACAGTTCACCTGTGTACGCAATTACCTGGGGGACATTCTTTCTTGGAACCAGAGTCTACCCCTGCCTTGCTGCGAACATCATCATTGCTATCAGTTCAAAATCTGAGCTGAGAGAAGCATCATTTGGGGGGCTTCTAAGAAATAGAAAGCTGTACTTCACATTGTTTTTACAACTATATTTCCCCCCAAATTTACTTTAGCCTTTTGTATTTTAACTCTTGGCCCTTTTAGATGCAGTAGGTAGTATGATTAAGAGCAGATGGCTTACAAGAATCACATGACTGATAATTGACCCGCAACTTAAGTAGTAACTTTGTATTTCTTTGACTCTGTTATTCCAGAAAAAATAACTAGCAAAATGCATTTTTTTCTCCATTTCTTTTTCTCTTTTGTCTAACCAACTTTAGGATACAGGTATCCTGCAACTCCAAGTAATTACTCATAACAGTACAGTTACTGAGTGGTGGCAAATATATTGCACTAATGGCTTTATCTTCTGTTCCAATTTAAAGACAGAAATAAGCATCAGAACTTTTTATATCTTGAACATTTAAGAAAGCATGGCATTGAGGAGCCTATAAAGTCTACACTTAGTTTAAGATTATATTCTTATAAACCAGCTGTGAACTTTTAGCTTTATATTGGAGGTACTGTTTAAATGACCAAGGTGGAGGAGGGGTTGCTTTCAAAATATGACTGTGAGCACATTTTCTTTACTCTCTTTTTCCTAGACTTAGCTTTCTGTCAAGATAGACTTTATCTTGAACCTTCACTGAAAAGATGATTAATGGGAGGGGAGAGAAAAGATAAAGAATAAGGGATAGGAGAAAACAAAAGAAAGCAACTCACTAAAAACCTTTTAGATGATAGTCAAAGGGAAGGTGTAAAAAATGACGAGATGTTAGCCGTAGTGATTGGTAAGTTTCACCTTTTTTATGAAGAGATAAGATCAGGTTGGAAAAACACCATTTGGTAAACTTGGCTTTATCCCACATATGACCAAAGATCTTCACTTTTCTTGCACCCATGAGTATAACCACTTCTTGCTGGTGGAAGGGACATTTTTATAAAGTGTTTCAAGACCTGCATTATCTTATTCTCTTTTATTGTTTGCCTCCAGAATCTGTCATAGAAGTTGTAGATATGGCAGTAATAGATTGGAAATAATTTCTTTTTAAACTAGGTCTTGGATTATTACTTTTAATAAGCATGTTTCAACAAGTACAAAAGCTATGAAAACCATGAACAGAGTATTAAAAGCTTTCTGGGTGATCATTTCAAAACCAATTTAGGTGATATTTGTTAGGAGACTAGAAGAAAAAACTGCATTTCAAAGTTGAGATATCGGAGTCTTCACAAAGCTTATTTGGGACTCGTGTTAAAGAATCACTTTGCACGTGAGAACATTTCCTTCTCTTTGAAGAAGTAGTAAGTTTTTCCGGGCTGGAGGTTGATCTTCAGGTCTCAAGGTGCATTGTTAGGTTGTGCTGAGGAAAGGCCCAGACCTCCTGAGTTACCAGATGGGCATAACTCACGTCGTGAAATGGACATCTGCTGACTCAGAATTGGAGTTTGCTGGCTGGAGTGTTGTTGGAACAGAACACATCTCCGCTTTGGGTGGATAAACAAACATTTGAACTCTGTGTTCTATTGACAGTCCAGAGATAGTTATAGTTTGCTATTGTTTCTCTTCCATGTCCCCCACCAAATCTTTCTAAATCGAAGACAATTATCCTTACTAGGAACTTATCATTGATGTTGTCCCATGAACTAAGCTGTACATTTTATTTGAACTGCATTTTTTCCTCAACTAATGTCCTTTTACTGTCCAGGATCCTGAACAGAATCTTGTATTTCTTGTCATATCTTTTTGTGTCTCTTCTCATGAGTGACAGCTTCTCAGTGTTGCTTTATTCTTTATAACTTTGACACTTGTACAGAACACACTGACCAGTTGTTTTGTAGAATGATCTTAATATTTGTCTGATATTTTCTCATGTTTAGATTGAATTTATACAGTTTTAGCAGGGACATCCCAGAGTAATGTGCACTGGGGTGTATGTTAGCAGAAGACTAATTACTGTTAACTTTGATCAGATGGTTAAGGTTGTGTCTGTCTACTTTCTCCACTGTTAGGTTAGTATTTTTCTCTTTGTGATTCATTCCTTGTGGGGGATGTTTTGAGAACAGGTAGGTATCTAGTTTTAGTTGTACTTTTCTTCTACTGATTTAGCATCCATTGGTTTGTTCCTACTTGGAATCATTATTACTTCATTATTTGTTTCATGGTTATTTTTCATTTCCATCAGTGTTTATTAATTGTAATTTCACTGTAAGGGTGAGCAGACCTTTTCTCTCCATTTATTTATTCCATTATTTTTATATCAAAATGGAGTTTTGGGCTGGGGATTTAGCTCAGTGGTTCCAGCAACTGTCTTCTTGAAAGTGCAAAGGCCTGGGTTCGATCTCTGGTAACCACATACAACAATGCCGGGTATGATGACTCACGCCCACCAGCAATCAGAACCACGTAACACAGTGCCGAGCATGGTGGTTCACGCCTGTAATCCCAGTACTTGGGAGGCAGAGGTAGGAAGATTGTTGTGAGTTCAAGGCTGAGCTCAAGGCCAGTTTGAACTACAAAAGCGAGACCCTATCTCAAGAAAAAAAAGTTTTATTTTAGTCTATTGGTTTATAATACATTATTTTTGTTATTGTTTTCTTTGCTCAGATTTTCCAGATTTGACTCTTGAGGACAATTTTAAATTAGCACTGAGTCTTTTTGACATATCTCCACATGGAATGACCCCTTTCTTAGTTTGGGGTCCTACAAATACATATTCTTAGTTTATTTTACAATTTTTTTTTTTTTTTGCTACAACCTCGAAAATAACTATTTGGAAGGAACGATCTTTTAAAAAGATATATATATATATATATATATATATATATATATATATATATATATATATTTAAAGGTTTTTTGAGACAGGGTCTCACTTGTGGTTCAGGCTGGCCCTGAGCTCAGCCTCCAACTCACATCACAGCAATCCTCCTGCCTCTGCCTCCCGAGTGCTGGGATTACAGGCGTGAGCCACCACGCCTGGCACTGTGGTATGCGGTACTGATTGCTGCTGGGGTGAATCTCCACGCCCAGTGTTGTTATGTGGTTACCAGGGATTGAACCCGGGCCCTTGTGCTTGCAAGACAGGCGCCGGCACCACTGAGCTATATCTTCGGCCCAAAAGCTATATTTTTTTGTTTCCATTGTTTCAGGAGAATGTTGGCTTATAGCTCTTTCAGTAAGTAGGTGAAGCTAGGAAAATATCTATATGTACATTTCATGCATATGGATATTTATTTCTCTGGCATACATTAAAGTCCATGAGTAAATACTGATACCCCAAATTCTGATTAAACAATTCTGAGAAAGTTCTCATAATCATTGTAAATGAACATCCCTTTGGCTTGAAAATAAACTAGTCTTAAAACCCTTCTCATTAACATTTAATCATCATCCTCCTGATGAGAATACTTTTAGGTTCCTTACCCATGTTCCATTTGACACCTTCTTGAGCTAGGCAACATCTCTTCTAATATTATAAGAAGTGGCTTTAGTAATGCCTGCACAGGGCTATGTAGTACTTCCTGATCGGTAGTCATGCTTCTCTTAGTTAGACTAAGAATGTCCTGCATCTCAGTTACAATTTATAGTCCCTCTGAAGCGATCCAGATTTTAGTGACCAGAGTCTATCCATGTGTAGATCATTAATATGACTCGTGTATTCCTGGGGTACAAACCAGGGCATATTAGGAAAGTTATGTTTTATTCCTCCTGAAAGAGCTTGGAAGTATGTTTAGAATATTTCAGTGCCTTAGAACTCAAATATGAATAGATTTGAGCCTCTGAATAATCAAATTGCTAGTGACTTTTGAATGTTTGACCTGAGAAGTTAGTGACTTTTAAATCTTTGGCCTTATAAAACTGTACCCACAATATACCAGCACTGGGGTATATAAAAGGAAGGGAACTACCTCAAAGATATCCTATAACCCATCATTTAGCTTATTTTTACTTGGAATATATCCATCTCTCAATCCATTTCTTTGGGCAAAGTTCAATAAGCATTATGATTGTATTCCTGAAGACATGTATTAGTGGTCATTTCTAAGACTGCCAACCTCAGCAAGATAGACCATACTACTGGCTAGCACATCAACCTTAATAAATTTAAAAGATCAATATCTTGTAAAGTATGCTACTTGATAACAAAGAAATCAAACTAGAAATAAATTATAGAAAGATATCTAGTGCATTCTAAAATATCTGGAAATTAATATACTTGTTCTTCTACTGCCAGGAATGGTGGATTCTGCTACTGAAAACAGTAATAAAATAGTGATTAAAATAAAGCAACTACCTAAAGGCACCAGAGAGTCAACAGAGACAGAGTTTGATGACAAATATAGCAGAGGGAAGTAGGGGCACTATATGAATACATGTTCCCAATCTGGGAAAGTTTGGCTGGGTGTCACAAGGAAGGGTAACTACCGGGATCTGATATCAGAAAATGGCTTTTGAAGAGTGGAGAAGGTAGAAAGACCAAAGTCATGATATATAGTTAGTTATATCTTTGAAAGTCATTGTATATTATACATGATAGGTAATAGTTTAAAAAGGGGAAAAAGATTTGAATATTTCAGAAGTTAATTGAACAGAGATAAGACTAAGCATTTTGATATCAGAGAGAACCAAGTGAAAATTTCTAATGAGTAGAAAAGGGAAGGGAAATATTTTGAGTCATGGAATTCAGAATATAGGCAAGTGAGGATAATGCAAATTTCTAGGTAGATGTGAGAAATGGTAGTACTGAAGGGTTGATTTCTACTAGGAGATATTATTTAATCAGTAAGCAAAACAAAACCAAAGCTTACTTTTCCACCAACCTTTTCTTGAAGAATACCTCTTAGAGAGTTCAGTACTAGTCACCCCTAACAATATGTCAGTTTCCTTTACAGAATACACTTTGATATCACTTTGGTTTGCAAATATTTGTTATTTTTAGCTTTTGATGATTTATTCTGTAACTATATTACATGAACTTTCTAACACAAGCAAAGCCCTGAACCTTACAGTGAATACAGTAGTCGAATAAACCCTCAGGATGTGAGTATTGAATGAAGATTAGAGCTTTTCTTTAGTTCATATCATTAAAAATCAACAGCAGAGCTCACAGCCGATTCATGGTTAAGAACCTGGCCTTCCTTTTCAGTAATGCAGAGTTTTACCAGAAATCTGATTAGAAAACTAACCTTTTGAAATGTCACCAAAATAAAACCCTCAACGGATACAATGGAACTAGGGATATCATTAAAATATATCCTTAGCTGAATAAAAGCCTAGAATGAGAATGTTGGTTGAAGACATACAAGTTTTATCGTGGCAGTAAATTTGAAACTCGTCACACTTTATATTTGCCATTAGTCTGTCTTTGTTGAAGCCAAGAAAATGGAGCAGATTAGGCTGATGCTGCACGATGAGCCATGCAGCTTTATGCAAGAGTCGAGAGTGATAGAATTGTTAAGTGAGGACAGCTTTAGAATGATGCAAACATCTTAAGTATTAAATTTTGCCATGAAAATGCTTCTATCACCTTACAAAGACCTAAGAGCACCATAGGCGAAGATTTGTTGAAACTAAAATTTTTGATTCTTCTCTATTTCTTTACCAGGCGACACTTTTATGTTGAGATAAATAAGGTCCTATCTTTAGCAAGTCTTGGGGGCTGTGTCTGAAATTACTTTTTCATACTATAGTGAGAGATGCTAAACCATTGTAATGGGATCCTATTTCTTGCCACAGAGTGTTATAGGAATTTTAGTTTTAGTAAGTTGCTATAAACAAGCAGCAAATTCACCGTTCCTCGTCCCTGGCCCGTCAACACGTGGCGTGCTGGTGTTCTTTGTCTCTGATGCTTGTTTCTCTCCCATCTTTCCTCTCCGCAGACATGCCTTGAATTGGAACGCTACCTACAGACAGAGCCCAGGCGGATCTCTGAGACCTTCGGTGAGGACCTGGACTGTTTCCTCCACGCCTCCCCTCCCCCGTGCATCGAAGAAAGCTTCCGGCGCTTAGACCCCCTGCTGCTGCCAGTAGAAGCCACCATCTGCGAGAAGAGCTCCGCAGTGGACATTTTGCTCTCTCGGGACAAGTTGCTCTCTGAGACCTGCCTCAGCCTCCAGCCAACCAGCTCTTCTCTGGACAGCTACACAGCCGTCAACCAGGCCCAGCTCAACGCAGTGACCTCATTAACGCCCCCCTCATCTCCTGAGCTCAGCCGCCATCTGGTCAAAACCTCACAGACCCTCTCAGCCGTGGATGGCACGGTGACGTTGAAACTGGTGGCCAAGAAGGCTGCGCTCAGCTCAGTAAAGGTGGGAGGGGTGGCGGCAGCGGCTGCAGCCGTGACACCAGCTGGGGCAGTTAAGAGCGGACAGAGCGACAGTGAACAAGGAGGGTTAGGGGCTGAAGCATGCCCCGAAAACAAGAAGAGGGTACATCGCTGTCAGTTTAACGGGTGCCGGAAAGTTTATACAAAAAGCTCCCACTTAAAGGCCCACCAGAGGACTCACACAGGTAGTGGTACAAGTTGGCCGCATGTGGTTTTTCCTCTTTCCTCCTTGCACGGCGCGGTGGGAAGGGCTACTCTTGGTCCTAAGAAGCGGTCTTTATGCTGTGAGGGCAGGGGTCAAAGCAGGAGGGCTCGGGTGGGGTGCAGAACAACTCCCTCCTCACCCCCGGAATCTCAAGATGGCCCACACACAGGACATGGGTTTGCGGTGGCTGTCAGAGGGCTGTCCGCAGAGCCAATGCCAAGCGTGGCCTAAAATCCAGCCCTCGGAGGCTGACGGGAGAGGGCTCCGGCGTGCTATACCATTCACCCGCACTGGTGTCGCTCATTGTCTTAGGAGGGTAGCTCTGCAGGTTTGGACAACACGGCAATATGGGGAGGTACATTTGAAAGCATTCAGTTAAACAAGGTGGCTGGGCTGTCCCTATTCACTCTTTTCCCAGCATCCGTGATTTTTCATCAAAGTCACCAGCAGCAGGAGGGTTTCAGAGTTCATTAGATGTGATCATTCTATAATTAATTGGCATCTCCTCTTTTGCATTGTTCTCTGGCGCGTGCTTTATGGCGAGATGGCAGAATTGCTTTTTAATGAGCTTGTTACTGAGAAGTTGCTAAAGTGATTACATTGCTATGTGTGTGGTAAGGGTGGGGGGTGGAGGGATGGGCACTGTACATTGTACTCAGGGCTTCTGTGGTAATTCCAAGGAGTCATATTGATCTTTTGAGGAATGGGATCATTTGGAAGAAAAGGGATTACACAGAACAGAGGGAGACTGGCATTTCTGTAAGGCTGGTCTTTGTTCTCCTCCTCGAGGTTGGCGCCTGGGGGTGGTATCTGTTCTTGGTCTACTAGAGTGCTATGAGGAACATTTACTTAGAGTGCTGGTTTTTAAGTGGGTCACTAACAGTGTGCGACTTGTGTGGCTTTTGTGTACTGTGAGCTGAAGGGAGAAATTTGCCAGGGTAAGTGGCAGGATAAGAGCATGCCCAGAGAGAGGAGTGTGGCAGCACATGAGGCAGGAGCACAGTTTGGTACCCCGGGCTCTGTGACTGGGCCACCAGGAGGGTGTGCGCCGTAAAGATCACTGACGGGAACACCAGAGGGAGCCGAGTTGTCATCCGTACCACCACCATCTAGCTGTGCCATGTCCCTGGGCCTCATTTTCCACATGTGTCCCAACAGTATGGCTGTGAAGGTTCTCTTCCGGTGTGATGCCTTGGGGGTCCACAAAATACCTTGGTACAGTGCTGGAGAACTCTTCTGGAGTAGGAAGTCGTACTATGCGATCCGAAGAAATCATGGTTGTGAAGATTAAAGTTAGGGCTATGGGGTGATAGGAATTGATGTTGCTTCCTTGCAAGCAGGACTTAAGCTGTAAATCTTGTGATTTGGAGCCTCCTTCCCTTTGGCTCTTGCTTTTGGGATGGTCTCCTAATGGTTTTGGAATTCTGTGTCTCAGAGGTAGAGTCCCTTTCATGGATTTCCATCAGAATTTGGGTTCCAGCCCTCCACTCCACCTATACCAAGACCAAGGCTTACTGTATTTGCCAATTTCTTTTCCTTCTCTGATGCTGCTCAAAAGTAGTGCTTTCCTTCTCAAACCAGGGAGTAAGTTCATGACAAGACAGCCCAGTGCTCCCAGACTTCAATTCCTGACTCAACTCTTATCTCCCCACCCCCACCCCAGGAAGTCAGAGGAAGCAGGATGAGGCAAGACTATCAAGATATTCCAGGGCTGTGGAATTCATGGTTATGGACACCTTTCTGAGTCATACTAAGAAATCTACATCCTGCCTTGTACATCCTGCCTGGACAGCACCAGGAGTAATGGGGGAGCTTTGGGGGCTGCAGAGAATATTCTGTCTATCCCACTTTCCCTATGGAAGCATCAAAAGAGTCACTGTTATGACTGGTGCCTTATGTGGTGTTTTACCTTTTTTTTTTTTTTTTCTTTTTTTTGAGACAGGGTCTCACTTTGTGGTTCAGGCTGGCCCTGAGCTCAGCCTCCAACTCACATCACAGCAATCCTCCTGCCTCTGCGTCCTGAGTGCTGGGATTACAGGCGTGAGCCACCACGCCTGGCACTGTGGATGTAGTATTGGTTGCTGCTGGGTGTGAGTCTCCATGCCCAGTATTGTATGTGGTTACCGGGGATTGAACCCAGGTCCTTGCGCTTGCAAGACAGATGCCGGAACCACTGAGCTAACTCCCCGGCCCTGTTTTACCTTTTGATCACTGTCTGCTCAGGGTGGTCACCACGGCAGAGCCTATGACAGTAACCAGCGCCTGTAGCGACTTGCCTTAGATCGATTGTGTTGGGGGGACTCTTCCCTGTGGAGAATTTACTAAAGAGGGGCCAGACCTGGTTAGAAAGGCAACCCTACAAGATAATTTGAAGCAGGGCTTTGCACAAATGTACATGAGGTTTGGCTCTACTACTTCCTGGATTTATGACCTACTTAAATTATTTATCTTTTCTGAGTCCCAGTTTTCCCATCTGTAAAAGAGGTACAGTTGAATTTACCTCATGCATTGTTTGAAGATCGAGTAAGCAAATTACTTGACAATAAAAACTCATTCAAGTAGTAGTGGGGAGCCTTACAGTTATTACTGTTTTCTCAATATAGTTCTCATAGATTGTTTAGAAGATTAAGTAAGCAAATTATTTAGCAGATAGTAAGAACTCATTAAAAATAGCAGTAGAATTGTTGCAGTTTTTACTGTTGTTTTTGACTATAGTTATTACTGTTATTATCATTGCTTAGTGTTGAGTAAACATTAGATTTAGGTACACTAGAAATGGGCCAGTTAGCTAGAGCTAAATACAGAGTGAGTATCTCTGATCTGAAAATTTGAAATCCACAATACTCCCAAATCTAAAACTTTGGAGAGGCCCTGTGCTACCAGAAGTAGAAAGTGACACATCTGATCTCATGGGACAAGACACAGTCAGAAGGGAACCACACTAAAAATCTTGTATAAAATTTCTATCAGACTGTGAAGATAAGATGAATATAAACTGTAATCGTTTGCCTCAATCCATCCAGATTTGAATTTTATGTTCAGATTTGGGTCCTATCCTCAAGATTTCTCTTTATACATCTGCAAGTATTCCAAACTCAGAAAAAAAAGTCCTAAATCTGAAACACTTCTGTTCCCAGTTATTTCAGGTGCGGGGTATTTGGGGGCGGAAAAATATCCCAGTATACCACAAAAACTTAAGAAGCTTTTCTTTTTCTGTTTCCCATGGGTGATCAGTGAGTTGGGTGGTGGTGTTCATAGACCTGGCCATGCAAGTATCAGCCCACAGGAATGGAAACATTGGCTTTCCAGAGACAACACAGGAAGCATTTCGCCTCCTCACAGACAGCAGGGGGAAGCTAGGTGCAGTAGGAAAGAGTGAGAGTGGGGTGATGAGGGGCAGGAATGGAGAATGGGAAAGAGAATATGAATTAATTGGATTAAATGGATGAGAGTTATAAGTATTTATTTGGAATTGGTGTGAATGGGGAACTGAAAACAAGGGTGATAATTTATGTGGTGTGGATTAACTCAGAATAAGAGAAAATCATGAAGGATGAAATCAAGGTAAGTGCAAACATATAAAGAAAATGGATGGGTAAAAGCTCGAGGGCAAAGGAGTATGGCACCAGGAATTCAGATGGGAAGAGACCACTGGTGTAAGGAGCAGAGCAGCAGGAGCTGCTGTCCAGATTTTGAAACAAAGTTTTCAAAAATGAGTTCTGGATGGATTGAGGCAAACTATTTTAACACAAGACTTGCTTCATTCAGTGGAAATATTTCTCATCTTTCATTTGGAGAGGTATTTTGGGACAGAAAAAATATCATCCCAGAGAGAGGGGAGCTACTGGCATTTTGTTCGGGAGAGTTATATATATGCCATCTCTCTTTTATATGGTAATGTGCTGCAAAGGAGACACAGTTGCAAGAAATGAAATGAAATAAAATAAAATGTGCGAGTCTCCACCTTCTCTGCGTAGGGAAAGACAATGCATGAATTTGGACGTGGATTTGCTTGCATTGAGGAATTCTTAAAAGTGTTATTCATTTAATCTTTGTATGGACAGAATTTACTGAGCTGGAAAAGATAGGAATTTTTTCCCTTTCCTTGGCTGTTTTTTGAAGATGCTGAATCCTCCAAACTTTTTACCCTGGAGGATCTTAAGCAATGAGGTGATCTTTTTCTTAAGGTAGCAGATGTTCAGGTTGGTAGCTGGGTGCAAATACTAGTTGCCCAAGGAGGTAAAGTTAGGGATGAGGCAGAAGAACATGAGGCAGGGAATTAGAGAAAGAGGATATAATGAAGTGTCAGGATCTTAGTGGAAGACAACACATGAAAATGGGCATATGGTCTCCTCATTGGGAAGAGCACTTAAGGCTGCCTCGAGCGTAAAAATGCCCTTTCGCAACCAAACCATTGCACCTTCATCTCACACTATTTTCTGCTCCTTGTATAATATATTTTTCTTTCTCAACAATTCAACCGCTGCAGTCATAGTTTTATCCATCTTCTAGGAATCAGATAGATAACTCTTATGTTGTGATGTAAGGAGACCCTTCACTTCCAATAATAAAATAAACCCTCTCTTAAGAGGCTCCCCTCTCTTAAGCAGGCTCATTTTCAGCAAAACACAATTTGTTAAAATGTTAGTAGTTTCTTTGCAAAAAGAGAAAGAACTTTTTTCACAGTGTTTTCTTGCTCTTTTCTCAGAAGAAAGAAGAGCCTGAAATTGAAATGGTCCTTTATGCTAAGTGAGTGGACTTTTTGAATTTGCAAATTCATATAAAAACATGACCATGTTTGTTTTGTGAAGAATGAGGAAACACCAGCAATTGAACCTTGAGTTCTCAGTCACTGTGTAGAAGGTATGTTTGCTTAGGTGTCTCTTGAGGGCTTTCCTCCTATAGACTAAATTCTGGTGATAATTTTTGCATGAAGGACGTAAGAAGATGCTTTTTAGGTGGAATGGTTATACAGGTGTTCAGTCTGCTTAGCGTTGTCCACCTGCTTTGGCGTTGATCTTTTTGAATCAAGAGGTGGCAAATCTAAGTTTTATGAGGATTTCCTACAAAAGAAGAAAGACAAACATTATCACATTATAAGGAAAACTGAAGACCGGAAATGTAAAAGTGACATAGCCCAGGCTATGCAAACTCCCTGTTGGCAGAATTAAAATTGACCCATGGACTCCTTCCTACACCATTGACTTACATCCTATTTAAGAGGTCATCTTGGTTCTTTTTTCCTTTATTTGTTTTTTTCAGTCACTCTGCAAACTGGTGCTAAGTGACTGTAGTGGGAGAGACTGTGTGCTTTCAAATGACAAAGGAGGACAAGGCAAGCCAAGCCAACCTGGGAGTGAGCAGGAGAGTGGGTAGTAGGAGGCAGCATGGAAGATTCAGGACGAAAATGTCACTTTTCTCTTTCTGGATACCATATTTATTGATGCTCCCCATCTTTTTAAATGATGCAGGGTGATAATATATGAATTGATATAAATAGAAAACCTAATTCAAGGTCAAGCATGTCAGCAGGATGGAATTAAATACCTCAGTGTCAAGCTGTAGTGGGCCATCGCCCACTTTCAACTTCTTCACTGCTGTAGATGAAAATTCTCTAAATGTATACATTAGTAACTGAACTAGGGCAATTTTAAGACAGTAAAGGGCCTTTAATATGCTGAGACACATGGCTGCTAATGAAATCTATCCATGCACTGAGGCAGAAACTTCTTAGAAACTGATTCTGGAATGGAAGCTGGAGTAGGGGTTAAACATTCAGTTCATAAAATGAGGAGAGTTTGGCAGTTTGGACTTAGCATATTAACAAGCGTAAGAGGAGTTTGGAAAGAAGGAGTATGTAAAATGAGGTAGTGGAGAATAAGTGACAGGAAAATTTTATGATTCAGGAAAATCTTAGAATTTACCCTCTGATAATTTGATAATATGATAGCTCTTAACATTTATGAAGATAATTTTATGTAAACACATACTGAGCAGAATGGCTTAAACTCAATGCACACACAATAAGCACATTTATTTTTATCATTATAATAAAGTAATAAATGTAAGCTCAGTGGAACGCCTATTCCAGATGTCCTTTTAATGGCTAATTGCTAGTCACACAGTAAATAAGTATGTTAAAATAAGAGTCAAGACAGTAAAGCATAAAGTTAATGAGTATTTTATCATAAAGAATTAATATATTTGAACACTATTCTAGATACTGTTCTTTTCCCCATTTCTGAGAATCTTGCTTTTTGATGCAAGGGACTAAAATATACTTCCATAAAGTCATTGTATTTGCAACTTGTTCTTAAAAGCATATAACACAGATGAGAGTATGTGGGGAGCTGGGCAAAAAGGAAAAGAGGAAGAAGGAATTTCATTTCAGAAAAGGCAGTGGAAGCAATACAATTGTATGAATTCTAAGAGTTGGCAAGCTCTGTTTGATAGGGGGGAAAATGGGTCAAGAGATACCTGTGTAAATGGCAAATTGACATTGGGATAGGCTCATGTGGACTTCAGAGCAATTATTCTCCTTAGTAATGTACAAAGGTTATCTCTGTTAGTGTTAGTGCCTGTGGTGATGATCATGGTTATCTTGTATGTGTAAGAATAGGTGGATTGAGAAAAGGAACTTTGTAAACCGTGGTGGCTAAGCTGATGTCATAATAAGACTTACTGTTGGTGGGGAATAATGTCATATGCTCTCCTGAAATTGAAACAATAACTGGGTGGTTTGTTTGTGTTGGGGAAAAAAAAGAACTGAAGAAAGTTGAATATAGTTAGAAAAATTTTTTTTTTCCTACAAAGCTTGGGAATGATCTTTGAAAATAATGTCTTTCTTTGAAATTGACTCTATTTGATTCAGTAGAAATTCCAGTTGAAACCTCAATAATGAGATCATCAGGAAACAAACTTTTCATATAAGGAAGTTAGTTCTGATCAGCCAGTGGAAGAGTTTGGATATCAACTTTTCCATGGGAGCTGATAGGCTATGCTGGTACCAAACAGAAACCAAGTTATTACCATTGAGGCATTTTCTATTTGTCACCTTGCTATGGAGGCAAACTGGATAACTCTGGGCAAAGCTGTTCCCTAAAACCTTTATTCCTTTCCTGTGCATTCCCCATCCCCATTTCTGACCTGATTCTTTGACTCTTCCTCTCTCCCTTCCTTGACCATCCACAGCAAGATCTAACAGCAGTATGCTGTTGTTTGGTAGGTTACACATGCGCCAACCAATGTGAATTTCATGTTATTTTCTTTATTTTTTGATACTGAGAGACTATTAATAAAATTCCAAGAGTCTTCAAACAAGGAGGGAAACAGGATGGGGGTGTGTTGGAAACCAGAGAAGCATTTCCCTACCTTTTCCTTCCCCAGATTGCCCCAATCTCCTCCTTTTACTCTTTACATTCTAAGAGTAGCCTCATTTACTTAAATAATATACTGTCACAGCTTTTATCAGGTTAAGTGTTGGAGAGGCAAGACCATAAAATTGATCAAAGAGTGATAACTTCTGGGGCTGAGGATTTAGCTCAGTGGTTTTGGTGCTTGCCTTGCAAGCACAAGGGCCCAGGTTCCATCCCCAGTAACCACATACAACAATGCAAGGCATAGTGACTCATATCCACCAGCAATCATTACCACCTACCACAATGCTGAGTGTGGTGGCTCATCCCTGTAATCTCAGCAGAGGCAGAGGCAGGAGGATTGCTGTGTTCAGGATCAGCCTGAACTACAAAGTGAGACCCTATTTCAAAAAGAAAGAGTGGCGAGTTTTTAATGTACTGTTTGTTTGGCTAAGTAGAGCAGGAGTTATTCTCCATTCCCAGAATGTTCTCTTATTCAGTCACTCATGATAGGAACTGATGAATTTATACAACGGAGCATGAATCAGCTAAATTATTTAGGAACGTCAACAGCGACAGCAAGCACATCATGATCTGTCCCATATTTATCTCCTTCTTCACCGTCCATGCTTGTGCTGATAGTTGGGTTGTGGTTTGACCCAGAACTTGACTCTAGGAGCTTTTAGTGAATGGACAACCCAAGTATCCTACTGCCAGTTCCCTAGGATCCTAGCTGGAGCCTTGTCTTTCATCAAGCCTCCTAGGAAGATTCTCGTTATTTCTGAACCATGTGTCTTTTCTTATCTTTCTTTCCAAATGTATCTATATTAAACACTGAGGTGGCCAAGTGGTTAAGGCATTGGCCTTAAGCTCCAATGGGCTAGTGCCCGTGTTGGTTCAAACCCCACTCTCCACACATTTGGTTTTCCTCTCTACACTTTGTGCCAACACAGTATCAACCTTGAAAAATACATAATTATGTCCTCATTTTCCCAAATTTATCTGTATTAGGTAAGATTCCTTTTACTTATTTTTGTTGGTATAATAAAATACATTTGTAACTTAAACCCCTCTTATTATAAGTTACTCATTTGGTATCATGAAGAATAGGCTCCTGTTATTTCAGCCTTCAGAATGTATCTTTTTTTCATTACTGTAGCTAATGTTCAGTCTGTAGAATTCACTAAAGTGGTACATACTGTTTTCAGGTAAACAATATAAAATCCTTTTTAATCTAAGCTTGTTGGGATAGAATAGATGCATTAAAGATAATGAAAGTTATCATTATCAGCTTGTGTGGCAGTTAAGAAGGCAGAAGTCATCCTCAGTATAAGTTCTGTTCTTGCACAGTGGGGAACTGCCCAGCGAGGTGTGTTACGGTGTCTGAAATCTTCCTGTGGGGCCTAAGCTCTTCTCATGGAGGGCTGCTTGGAGGAGAAGACTGTAGATTGGTACAATATTGAAGCCAGTGTTAAGTGACAGGTGCAAGGAGTCCGATGGATACCCTACAAAATAGAGAACTATATAACCTGTGTATAAATGAATAGGACAAAAATTTGACTCTGGTACAAACTCTAGGAAAACAATAAGACAGATGTGAAGGAAATATAGTTTAGAACATCTGTCCAGGAGTCATATTTGAAAATTTTCCATCTTTGTTTTGTGTTCATGTAGTTTAATGTCACCCAGTTGAATTCATTACTTGATTATGAACTTACAGTACAGTGTTTTGAATTCCGTTATTATGGGATACTACACAACATCCTTTATTATCCTCAACTTGTATAAAAGAAATAATGATTCCTGATATTGAATTCTCAGTTGGTCGTGAGCCTGTTGAAACTAGTATTGGTATTTTAAAAAGAGCAACAAAAGATACATCTCCCCTCTCTGATACAGGTAATAAAACATTTTATGTTTCTAGTGTTCAGGAGAGAATGTCAGAAAATCAATATGAATAAATTCAAGTACACAGTTGATTCAACCTATCTGAAAAATGTAGTGTGTGGCAAAATGATAATATGTGGTATAATATATTTTTGGTTTGCTCTTGTGTAAATATACTTGCACACAGAAAAGGCATGTAGGTTACTTATATATTTAGGCAGGGGGTGGTTTGTGCCTTTTTGTTTTTTCATTCTTTGTTGTTGTTTAGTGTCTCAAGGCTTACAGCTAAACTGAATTTGAAACTAAATACTGTCATTACAGGAGATTTTTTTTTCTGAGTTCTTCCAATTTCTCTAGGGACAAAATAATGGTTGCTTGAAGCAGTGGAGAAACAGTAATTAGGGCAAATAGTAATACTGTGCACGATTGAGGAAAATGTGAAGAAGGAGGGGGAGAAAATGCAACAAACTGACTTGTACAGCTTGTTACTAGGAAACCACATCAGCATTAAATACACTGTGCTAATTGGCTATCCTGTTTCTGCCTGGGTACCAGCCTGGGCCTGCTACACAGCTGTTTCTGCTCTTTCTGGTTGCTAGGTAACTACATCATTCCCTCCACCACCCCCCTTTGTATTCTGGAGGGTAATTGGCTACTTCTGCTCCTGGTGTTGCTGCTGGGTACCAGTCTGGGCCTGCCGCTCTGCTGTTTTCCAGAGGGATTTAACGAGGGGGAGGGGAAGGAAAGGGAGAAGAAGATATGCTGGCAATTAATGGAGCATAAGTGCAAATTCTACACAATGTCTGCCACCTGCGTCCTCTTATCCTGCTTTCTCAACTAAGTCCTTTAGCTCTGAAAACACAGTAGAGGCTCAAAGTCTTTCTCTGCATTCCTTATGAATATGGTTTAAAGAAAGAGAACATATGACAACTTATCACATAACTGATGAATTTGGTTATAAGCAAAAAAACAGGCTGAAAATTACTTAACCAAACTTATTATGGGCCCTATTAGAATTGCACAAACAGTAAAATTCCTGACTTACTAACAAAATGGTATCTCTAATGTGTTAAGTAAGGATAGTGCTACTTTATTGCTTAAATGGACTAAGTTCTTCTATACTCATTCTTTTTGATATACGAAGTACAAAATAAAATGGATTGGAAGCACTATGGGATTTTCTCAACCTATTTACCTTGAAAGAGTAAAGGGAACTCTGTGCTTTTCCATTTTGGGTTTTATTCCTCTGATTTGCACAGCATCTATTCCTCAGCTTGTGGATAATGTCTTGCATGTACATAAAATTAATACATGTGTTTGCATACCTCAGCTTTTTATGACAAATGAGTGGATAAAACATCTGAAATCAATTCTGATTTTACAAAAGTTAAAAATGTAATTATTTTCCATATAATTGTCATCTTCTATTGAACTAGAAGTTTCCCTTTCAGCATTGACATTCTCACTCAAAGTGTGAGGAGGAAGATTCTTCAGAACTAAAGTCATGTTCCAAGGAGATTACACTTTAAATGCTTGAGAAAGTGTGTGTCAACTAGTGCTCCTTGAAGAGGCAACTTCATTCCTTTGGGAAGGAGCTGTTGTAATGAGAAAATTCAAAGCATGTATTGTAACTGCACAAAAATAGTAAGGACAAGTCTTATTTGATGCTAATAATTGATACTGGCTGCCCTGACTAATGAGATCTACCATCCTCTTTCAAAAGAGAAGCAGCATGAGTCTGAATTTAAGCTCTAAGTACTCCTGTTCTAAGAAGAGATCCGGCTCGGTAGCATTATTTTGATGTAACATATACTAAAGACTGGTGGAAGGCTGGTGGAAACTTGTAGTGTTCCGTAAGTCTGAAGGAACGCAGTTAGCTCCAAGTAAGAGTAAGAGGAAAATCTTATTATGAAAAGATGACTATGGAGCAGGTCTCATATTCTTTCTGCTGTCTCTGTGAAAGGGACCAGTTGTCAATCACTCACAAGTATTTGTTCATTAAAGGATTTAGCCATATGGTTGTAAAGAACCATTAGATGTTAGAATATTTCTTTATCTCTTGACAAGTTTTACATGCTGCCTGTGGGAGGGTCTGATTTTGATTGAGGGTCTGATTTTTGTCTCTGTTGACAGCATATTGCTAGAATAGCACATTTTCAAGCATGTGATGGATCAGCTTTATTTGACTGAAGCAGGATGGAGACTGAAAATGCAGTGAATTTGGGTATTTGTTGCTCTGTAACCTCACTCTGGCTCCAACAAGACCCGCAGACTGTAGGTTGGGTCTTTGAAAGCCTACAAGGTTGTAGTTAGTCCCAGTGATCAGTGAAATCCACGTGTACTTCTGAGCTTCCTGTATTCATAGTCCTGAGAGTGGTTTATTTTCTCTGGCTACCTCCATATTGAAAACAGTAGTGAGAGCACAGGCACACAGCAGGCATTCTTTGGGGGATGAGGAAAGGAGGCATCTCTGTAGCCTCTTCAACCTTTGGAATCTCCTCAATCCCCATTACAGACTTACTGTTTTGCAGGTCACACACACTCTTGCTTGTTATATCAAGTAAATCCGTTCAGAAACCTAGAAGGAAGAATCTGATGGTTGTTAGCCCTCTGGCAGGACTGCTGCACACCCAGAGTGTGTTCTGGTGAGAATCAGTACAAGGTGCCCATTGCATGGGGCAGATGTGTCCTTGTGTTGAGGAGCAGAGCTGAGTTCTTCCTCCGTTCAGTCCTCTAGCCAGAAATCCAGTGTTCACAACCCATCCTGGCTCAAGGGAGTGATCCACTGCGACAGACCTTCCCTGAGCCTTTAAGAATTTCTGAGGCTAATGTGCATACAGCGGGAAATGAAAGTCACACAGCAGTGTGGGGTGTGTGTGTGTGTGTGTGTGTGTGTGTGTGTGTGTGTGTGTGTGTGGTGGTGGTTGGGCCTTCCTCTCCATGATTAAAAAGGTCATTCTATGTTGGAACAAAACTTTTCATCATACTAACCGTGCAAACATGAGATCGTTCATTGTTTAATGCAGTGGTTCTCAACCAGGGTATATTTTTGCCCCTCGGGACATTTAGTGAGCTCCACTGGTGTATTTTGTTGTCACTTTCCAGGGTGTACTGCTGGCATCTGGTAAATGGAGGGCAGAGCACTGCTGGGGATCTCACAGTGCTAAGACAGCCCCACAACTGGTCACCTGGACAGGGGGAGGGAAACCCTTCCCTGACACGATCTCCTGTGACCTTGTCTCTCTGATTTGCTTCAGATAACTTGCAAGATATGGCCTTATCCTGTTAAGACTGTCCTCCAGGTCTTGCTTTCCATGTATAATCCTCAGCAATACTGATTAAATGGAAATATGGTCTAACTTATTATTTCTCTAGAGCCTCATGCGTTGTGTGAAGGCAGTCATGCCACCTCTGCTGGACACTGAGCTTTCTAGATGCAGCATTCACAACAGGGTCCTTCCTGACCGCTGCCCCATCCTCTTCTGCTGAGGGTGCCTGACCTGTAATAATTTGAGATTTTGCTGAGGCAGGGGAGCTGCGAAGCTGAACTGTGGGAGGGGGCATTTTGCCAGGAAATGGCTACTGACCAGGCCCTGAGGAGGATCTGTGGCGCTGTGTGGTAGTGTTGTTCTAAAATGGGCAGCTTCTTTCTGGTATACAGTTGCCACAGAGATTGGTAGCATGGGTGTTGTTACAATCACAAAGAAGATTGATTGACTGTTGGTACAGAAATAAGGCAGATGTGTATTCAGCTAGAAAATAGAGCATTTACTGGGAAAGGCATTCATTGTACTGGGTGTTTGCTACTTCTGTGTATTTCCTGTTGTTCATCATTCTGCTTTGCACCAACACTGTGAGGAAAGTACAAGAAGTATTATGAGTTCTTGGGAGAAAGATGCTATTTCAGGTAAAAAGATTTAAGTGGTCTTATCTAATGGACATGTACTTTATGCCTGTTTTTTGCCAGGGGATGTGAATTATGCATTGATTCTTTTAGCTACATGCGTAGAAAATAACATTGTCAGGCGTGCCATCCTCAGATACAATGGACAATATGCTGTTATAATTGTACGGCATTGTCCTTGCTGTTCGGAGATAATACTGCTGACATTATTCCTCTCATACATGTGAATGTGGCTGCAGGGAGAACGTGACATCTGTGGCTTTCACACAGATTAGCTTATCCCTGCCACTTGGAGGTATTGCCGTGAGTGAACTGGCCTCATGGGGTCATGCTAAGTGTCATCTTTTGGATCACAGTTGTTATTGGACCTTAGTTTTAGACCCTGTAGGGAATTAGTTGTATTTATCTTGCTGACCTGAAGATGCAATGGTTATTTAGTCAGTTTTCTGGAGCAGATGGGCGAGAGAAAGGGTAGGCTGCTACATTCCTACTCTTGCAGGCTTTGAGACTGAGAGGACAGTGGGTAGCAGGCCTGCAAATGGCTGTCTCTGTATTGCATATCCAAATAAGGCAAAATATCACTCATGGTCATCCTGATAGCTTCTCAAATGCTTTCATATACACCATGGCATTTAACTTCCATTTCACCCGTAGTGAGGAGTTCCTGTCCTACCTAATGTACAGATGAGGGGTCTGAGACTAGATTGTTCAAAGTTACTACTGTTGAAGTCTAACAAAGCTTTTGCCCTTCTGTTTTTTCTGTAGAGTCTTCTTATTTCCTTTGGGGAATAAAAATGACTTTGATTATGTTTCTGGTTCAAGAAAGTAAATAGCTTACTATTTACTACTCTGCTTCAGTTACACATATGCTAAGTAACATGTGCAGTACTTATTATCTTATTTATTGGATATGACTGCAACTGCAGCGCATAGCTGAGAAGATGGAATGATTGTCTTACTCTTTTAGTTGAACTTAGGAATCCTTCCTCTGAGTTGATTTTTCACTATGTCAAGAAAGAACACTAGTTATAAAAGATACAAACAGATGTGAGGTATTGATTCTTGACATATCTGACTATTATTACATTTTCACATGGCAAAGAATTTGTGGAAGTTAATCATAAATAGACACTTCTCCCTAACCTCTTAAAAGAATGTGTCATAGCAGTCCTTTTTCATTATCGAATTGGAAAATGCCCCAGAGATGCTGCAGGGAGCTGTGGCTGGATCGTGACACATGAATCTTTTGTTCTCATCCACCTTCTGCCAGAGGTTCAGTAGGTGAGTTTGAACACGTGGCTTCTGTGCTTCGTTTGTACTTAGGTGATGTATATAGTCAGGGAGGATTCTCTTCTGTCTTTCTTGTGGCTGCTCTATGGAGAATAGCTATGGAGGAACTGGGCATCCTAAGGAGAGGACCTTTTGTAAACCGGAAACCGGAAGTCCACTGACAGGCAAAGACCCCATGCTTAGGTTCAGATTCCACCACTCTGGGGCGCTTTTCTCTGTGCAGGCCTAAGTTCCTGTACATCTTCGCATGTTCACCCCCTCCCCCTTTCATTTTTGTCTAATGCCAAGGAAATGATCTCAGGAAGTCATGATAACTGGCAGGGGCCCATCTACAATGGATGCCGGCCTTTGCCTACTGAGAATTCACTGCTGAGCATTTAGAGCACTGGCCTGTGTGTGTATCTGTCCGCCTCCCAGACTCAGATCTTGTTTCTCTGTAGTTTTCCTTGGCGTCCTTCTTCTACACAGGACATTATGTCATGACCAAAGCTAGAGACTGGGAAGAATTCTTTCTAGTCAAGCAATACTTTGTGTGCATCTTACTGATATCTGTCATTGTATGAGCTATAGGGACCCTCAGCATGAAGCTTATGGGATCAATTAACACAAGGTCGTGTGTTAAACATTTTAAAAAATCTGTTGTAAGGAGAATAAAGCAATAATTGAAATTAACTGAACAGCTTTTGCTCTACTGAGGCGTTAAATCTTTATGTAAACATGATCCCATTATGCAAACATAGGTCTTTTTCAGATGGGGTGATTTAGACAGTGAAACCACCGAAGTTTTGAGGTCTGTGGGTCAAGGGCCTGTTTTGACACAGTTTGAAAGGTCACCTGCTCATTGTGTCTGTGCTTAGCTGCAGAGGGGTCCCTGGGCCTGTATGGTTCCCTATCTGCTACCGCAGCACAAAGAGGATCAGGCGTTGGCATTTGGCCGATCATGGTACGTGACAGGCTGGAAGGAAACTGCATGCGAAGCAAGGCTGCTGCTCACAGGGGCCCTGGGGAGGACTTGGGGACCTCTAGGGCCTGCACAGTGAGGCAGCTTGAGTGTGGAGAAAACAGCAGTTATAAAATATAAATGTGTTTATTATTACACTGGGCCTATGCTATATAATTTTACACACACTCATATTTGTGATTTATGGCTGCAGGTCCATGTGGAGAAGAAGCTTGCTAATTTACCCACATCGATAGGGAGGCCCGTGAAGATGATCAGACTGCAAGGAACAGGAGCTAGCCGGGGTGGTGAGGAGGAGGGGAACAAGTCTCCTTAAAGAACTCTAAAAAGGTGGGGGCAGGGAGAGCTTGATCAGAGGCACCCTTTGTTCATTTATTTTGATAAGCAGAGCTTTGCTTAATTATTCATGATAATGCTTGCCCCAGAAGGGGCAGGCCTCTGATGCTGCAGCCGCCATGGGCTTGGGCTTGCTTCTCTGTACTGTTAACACTAAAACAGCCTGCCTGCCTCTTCTTGTGATGTGGATATGTCACCCATGAGAGGTGAGAACAACTGAAGTTTAATTTGCACCCGCTGCTGCATCTGGAGATCTGGTGTAGATGGTAATAGAGAGGAGGAAAGACGCCAAGAGATAATAGCCCCCACTTCTAGAATGTTCTTGAAAGATCAGGTAGTCCAAAGGTCCTTTATCAGGGAGGCACAAGCTTTTCTTGTCAGAGGAATGAGAAAAGGGAAACCTAGGAGGGCCTGTGGATATGCAGCTAATAAAGAAGTCCAGCTGGTTAGTAAGCCTAGCTTGACTCCAGAGCCACTATTCCTGCAGTGACTTCCTAAAACTTCCCTGGGAGGAAACCAAGAAAGGGGACCCGGAGCAAAGACCCCACTCTGTTCTCACCCTGTCCATCCAAACAATTTGCTGTGCTCTCAGCCCATTTCCTGGGCTTAGCGTCAATTACCATCATTTCTGGCAGCATTCCAAAGTGATTCTTGTTTTGGCAGATCTTTGAGGTGCTTACTCTGGGAGTTCTTCAGAAGGGAAGCACTTTGGAGCAGCATGCACTAATTCCCGTGTCCCCAGAGCATCTACTATTCATGCCCCTGGCAGGAGAACTTCATGGAAATAGGCATCACTGACCCCAGGATGCTTGATGAGCTGTGAATAGGAGGAAGGACGCCAAGTGGCTGCCCACTTGCAGTGCGTGGAGTGAACCTGGAAGCCATCATAGTGTGTGTTTTTCTGGTCAGTTACCGTGTCCTGTGCGCGCTGCTCTCTAAATACGTCCTGCATCTGTCCACTCCTCTCCATCTGTCCCGCTAGGAGAGGTAAAAATCCATCTTCTAGACGCTGTCTTTCCTCTCCTAGGTGGTGGGAGAAGCTCCTAGAGAAGCTCCTAGAGAGTCTTCCCAAGTTTGCTTACTGCCCTCTTCCGCACATTCTCCATTTTGTCATCAGAATGACATTGGCAAAGCCCAGTTCTGCTTATGTTAAACCTCTGCTTAAAAGGTCCCAGCACTTGCCCTGGTCTTAGGGTGTAGTCTGAACTCTTAGGCATGGTCAGGAAGAGTGCTCTTCGATAGATAACATGAGCCACATGTATCATATAAAGCTGTGTAGCAGCCATAATTAAAAGCAATTTATTGCATTAATTAATTATTTCTAGTGTTATACAGTGTTTCATTTAACTCAGCCTATCCAAAACATTATCCTTTCCACATGTAATCAATAAAAACAAAGAATAATGGACTGTTTTTCCTTCTGGCCTTTACCTTTTCCCCCCTCTGGATGTCAGAGTCATTTGCGTGTATTGTGACTCGCACGCACTTCCACTCAGACTACCCACATCCCACCAGCAGGCCCTGTCCCTTCCCCACGCAGCAGTCTGCCCCTGCCTTCCTCAGGCTGTGCTGTGTCTCCCATCCTGCACCCAGCTTTTGGTGTAGGTCTGGGAGAGAAGGTGGCTGAGTAATGAGGACTGTAACCCTGCGCGAGGATAGAAGAAGAGAAGGAGCAGAGCCATCATTATATGGCATCAGCAGGCTCACAGACATCTGAGTGTGGGTGAAGACGGAAGCCCTTGCTTTGCTACCAGCCTGGGGGGTTTCCAGTTTTGGTTTATCTGGAGCTGTGTCAGAAAATCCAGATGTTTTCAAGCAAATGAAAAGAATAAAATGAGAAAACATTGGTGGGTTTGCCTGAAGTCTCTTCTTCAGAGCACAACTGGCCGTCTACTCACACTGAGGTCCTGTCACGGAGAGTGAAGGGTTCTGTGGCTAATAAGAAGCCCTGAGTCCTGGGAACTTCCAATCTCAGGAGGTCCCATTCCTTTGCCTATCCTCATTTTTAAATGAGGAGCCATTATGCAGTCATTCTTTTCTTCTTTCCTGTTGAACCATTTGTTTTACCAGAGCATGATTTCCAATGAAAGAAAAGTAAGGATTTATTCTTTTCTAATTTCTTGACATGTTCATAAGAGGCAGTGAGGTCGTGGTCAAGCATTTAGGCTCTGAAAGTGATACTGCCAGTGTTGAAGTTTTGATGGGACCCATTACAAGTGAGTAAACTTGGTATGTGCCTTACTTGATCAGGCCTTCAGTTTCCTCATCTGAAAAATGGGTAGATAATAGTGTGTGTGTGTCATAGGGCTATTGAGATGAGTGAAGGAGAGAGTATCCATATTCCTTAGTATCTGAGGGTCCAGGAATAGTAAGTACTTGATAAAGATCAGACTATAGCTCATCCATTAGTCTTGGCATGGGAAGGTCGCTCCAGATAGCTTCTCTACAGGTTTTCCATTGCCAGACACTTTGCATCCCTGACTCACATAGGTTTTCCACTATGTCTGCAGAAGGAGGAGAGAGATGGCTATCCCATCAGGGTCTGATCCTATGATCCGTGTGTTCATACAAGTGGAAAATAGCCAAACATATTTCAGTGAATGAGACGTCCTGTTTGGGCTCTGGACTGTTTATCTAGGTGTGGTGCTGTTTGTGCTACTTGGTCCAAACCTTTGGCTTTATAATCATTGCAAGTTGAGGCACTGAGGTGTAGCGTCTTCTCTCTTATCCTTAAATGATGTTCCAGTCTTGGGAAGCAGTTGGCTCCTTCTGCCTTTCCATTGGTCTCTAGCCATGTTAGGTAAAAACAAGTGATTGCAGGCACCTTGTTTACCATCTGAGTCCTGGATAATGTCACATAAGGAAAGATTTTGTCTGGAATATTTTAGTAATCACCTTGGCTCTGTACTGCTTTAAGATACATGCCACGATTGTACAGAAATCTTCTTTCACGCACTTTGCAATCTCCCTGTGAAGCTGATAAAAACTAAGGAGCTGGCTCCTCTTTACAGAGGCTGAAGGTGAGATGCAAGGATATATAATTTTCCAACAACCACGCAGAGACTGTAGGGGTTGTGGCTGGAACCTAAGGCTTCCTGAGTGAGAGTGGGCACAT
Organism: Petromus typicus; assembly: GCA_004026965.1. Classification (NCBI taxonomy): domain Eukaryota; kingdom Metazoa; phylum Chordata; class Mammalia; order Rodentia; family Petromuridae; genus Petromus; species Petromus typicus. Next base: position 31,398 of record PVIR01005480.1, read on the forward strand.
AGGCATGTATGTTTTCCACCAAAATCTTTGTGGACAGAGTTCTTATTTCTAGAAGTTCTGTCAACCTGTCTGAAGTAAAGAAGTGAGATTGAGATGTAAAATAATTTTTAAATTGCAAGTACTGCTCCTTTGGATAGGTGTCATTCTCATTTTTTTGTTTGTATTTGTAGAATTAGATCATAAATGAATGTTTCATGCCAGAAACCCAAGCTAACAGAAGCTTTCATGTGTAAGTTTTTTTATTTTTTGTTTTTTATTTTTGTATAAAGTCTCATCTCTTACCTCTGCTTTGAGACTCTCTTGTTTGGAGCTGTCCTTCCTCCCTACCGCTTCCATAACTAAGCAATTGCTCCTGCGTGTGCAGTTCAAGATGGCGACACCAGGCCTGCTTTCCAGGAATGTCGTTTTCATGCAGCTATTTTGAAAGTGGAAATGGGAGGTGATGTCCCAACCTTTAAAAGTACAGCTTAAAATTACACTTGTCACTTCCACTCATTCCATCAGCTAAAACTTAGTCATATGTCAACAAGCAACTGCAGAGGAACTGAGAAACGCAGTCTCTCTTTGTAGAGGCCACGAACTCAACTAAAATGTACGAGTGCTCTTACTGTAAAAAAGAGGAGAATGAATGTAGGCAATGACTGGCTAATCTATTTGCTGCTAGCCCTCTGTTTTTAAGAGGAGTTCATTTTTGACCTGTAATGCAGATTTTAACATAAAATGCTTGATGTCTTTAATTCTCAGCATTTGATCTGGAAAGGAGAAAAACATAGTATATTCTAGTGGCTGGCACCATGCAAAGTCAAAATAACTGCATGAAAACTAGGTACCTGAAGAATGGCAAAAATTCAAAATGGAAAGGTAAGGTACCATTTGCATTTCAGGGAAATATTGCATTATTGGAATAGTAAGAAGTGATGGAAATTATTGACCTGAGGGAGTGAACATAGAGGCTCAAATTAGCTAACCATTAATATCTTTTGCACCTTTTTTGTCCCAGAGAGTAAAGTCACATTACATTGATATTTTCCTTCCAGCATCCCTTCATCTTTGGTAGAAGAATTAAGAGAAAAGTGCTGTGTAGCTGTGGGTTTAGCACAGACAAAATTAAGGCTGTTTGAGGTTAGGACTATACAGCCTGGCAGATTGTGCGAGGGTGTTTCTACATATGTGGGTGTCAATATGTTTGTGATGGATTGTTTGCAGATTTGGGGGGAAGGGGAGGTTGTGTGTGTGTTAATGTAGATTATCCTGATGGCTTTAATCAGTATGCTTTCTTCCTTATTAATGATTCTTAAGAGGGAGCATCAAAGAGAGGATGTAGGCACATCCGGGGGCAGTGACTGCACAGAGGTTGATGATGAACTAGTACTGTGCACCTGTGTTTCTTCAGTTAAGGTAATGGAGAGGCTTTGGCAGGTCCCTGTTATTCTGTATTGGAGATGGGGTGAATGGAGCCTGGCCTTTGCCCTCAAGGAACCACTAGGCTTCGTAGGGCTCTAACGTGTAAGCAGATCACTCAACATGGCAAGTCTTTTTCAGACCAAGTCACACAAGAAGAGGGGAAAAGGATCCACCTCTGCCAGAGGCTGTGCATTTGGAGGTACCAGGGCCATGCGTGTGCCAAGCTCTGAACATACACATACACATGGAGGCTCTGGCCTCACAACAGTGAGTTTCCTAGATAGTTTGTCATCAGGGCCCCTCAAGGTTGAGGTATTCCCACTTCTCTGTCCACTTTTGAACTTGCTCCTCAGATACTCACCCTTCAGCTCTACCTCTGTTGTTCATCCCCGAGGCTCTGCATTTGCTAGTCCTTCTTCTTGAGACACCCATGGCCCTTGCCAGTGGCATCCTTCAAGTTTCAGCAGGGCTGATCCGTGGAGCCCCTATCCTGATGGTTCTGTTGAGTTGCAGCGCTTCTCTCTTCCACACATACATACATAGGGAACATTTTGGCTCCTGAGTTGTTAGTGTGTGTGGCTGGGGCTTTGCCCACTGAGATCTCTCTAATGTAACAACTTTTCCTTTTTCATTTTAACCTCTAGCAGTGTCATTGGTCAGTGTATGTTTGAGTCCTGTGTGTCACATGGAAGAGACTATATTTTCCCTGTCAGTGAATTAGACCAAAAGTCTAAGTATTTGACTTGGTCTTTTCACTATGGCACAGATGAAGTACTCAGGAAGTAATGTACAGTAGGGTTTATGAATCTGGAAGGCAAGGTGATAATAAAGCTTTTTATGCTGTTGGATTTTGATTGCTCACTGACTAATTAGCCAATGTCATATTGAATGCGTACAGTGTGCCTGAGCCAATGCTAGATTCTGCGTGATTAGAAAGAGGCAAATGGGACAGCGTCGTGCTAGACACTTAGTATTTATTGTATTACAGGTATAAAATGTCCCAGTTTTAAAAGCACTTTCCACCTCATGTGAGTGGGGAAAAAACAGGCCAGGAGATCAAGACATAAAGAGAGTATTTACACGAAATAGTAGATAAATAGCCAAAATGATGAAAGCTTAAAGAAACATATAGATTTCTGGGAAGGTAAAATAATTGGGGATGGGGGCTCATGGAATAAAGACACCTAATGAGTAGAGGATACCCCCATAGTGGGAAGGGAAGGGGAAAGTATTTATGAGTGATGAGGCATACAGGGTTTATGTAAGTGCAGAGGGCAACATGATTTTCTGGGCATCTTTCCCACTACATAGACAGTGATAATGTGAAAAGCATCTGTCTTAGGTTCGCATCAAAATACAAAGCAAAGATTTTCTTGGGGCATACTCTTTTCTTAGATTTTCATACTTGATGATGATATGCATGCAGTTGGGTTGCTTTAGCCAAAGGAGAAATTTGATTTCTGGAAAAAAAAAATCTTTGATCACCTTGGAAAATAATTATGTAGACTATTGATGTTTTAGACCTTTACTGATTTGATATTTGCTCTGAAAACCTCTCGGGCACTGGATTATACTGATTCACCATGAATGGTGGCCAGTCTGGGGAGAGCCTTGTATTCCATTATCTGTGTGTCAGTTATTCTTCTTCTTCAGACTTCTTCAAGGTTGATAAAGTTCATTTCTGTTTCTTACTAATTTTATGCCGATTATCTTATGAGCTATTGATATGTTTGGACCACTTCCTCATCTGTATCGATACTGCCCAAGGATAATAATCAATGTTCTCATGAGCTTGATCAAAACACATTGGAGATGCTAAAGACAATCATGTCACAGCTTGCCAAGCAGGGCCTGGATGGTTTTTGGATTACCCTCTTGTTTGTTTCTTTTTTATATGTACCATTGGCCATCTATTTTCATATTTTTTACTCATGTAGCAAAAAGTTTACTTTTTAGCCTAATAGTAACTGATTTAACTTATATTATTCAGATTTCCATTAGGAAAAAACCAACCATATCCAGGGTAATAAATTAGACATCATCAGCATTGTGCCATTTGGTGACTCCTGTGGATCCCTGACCTGGTAATACTGTAGTCTCCTTCCTCTCACACTACCTATACCCGCCCTGTGTGCCCCTCCATTCTCCATGGTCCTCAAGTGTCCGGTCTTCTCATACTTCCTTCCTCTCCTCAAGGAGGCCTATCCTGCCTCAAGGTTATGTGCTACATTATTATTCTTTTTTAAAAATTCAAATCTTTATTGGTACATTATGAATACACATCATTATTGCATTCAACATTGAGAGTTTGTACCAGAATATGAACAACTCAATTTTCATTTTTTTCCCATTCCCTCACCCACCCTGCAACCCCCACCACCTACATAGATAAGCTTTGTTTCCTTTTTTTATTACTATCGCGTTCTTTTTCCCCTTGTTATTTACCCCTACACCCTCTTTCCTTTGAAATATTATTCTTATCAGTGATAAATCCCTTGTAGTTCTGAGTTGTGCATGGCAATAACTAACCTCTAAACCCCGTTGGACCTTTAGGGAAAGCTCCTATCCTGTGTTAGTTTACTTCAGAAGACACATGTCTGCTTTAGACCAGTCATACTTCCATAGCTCTTGGTGATGCCTTTCATTAAATTACACTCAGAACATGCTTTTTTTGAGCTAAAATTACTTCTTAATTTAAAAACTGTGTTCTTTAAAACTTTTAAAGTGACTCACAAAAGCTAGTAATCTATCATTGGAGTAGAAAGCCTGTTGTGCACTGTCTTTACATTTCAAAGTGGAAACCAAAACTGAGTGTAAAATGCTTTTTTAGAAAATAAATTCCTGCTGAAATTTATCAAAATGGATTATGCAAATTTGACTTGCAGAATAATACTTTGTGTGTTAAGTGAGAGAACAATCTACAGATTAGTTCCAAATCAATTCACATAGGAAAATTTGCTTTATTTATTTATTTTTTGCATGGTACTAGGACTTGAACTCAGGATCTTTGTGTCTGTCAGGCGGTCATGGTGCCACTGACCTACATCTCTAGCTCAAAATTTACTTCTTGAAAGAAAAAAAGATGAATATTTAACAATTTTTTCTTGAAATGTGTCATATATCTGACGTTTAGCTTTATCTTAGTTGATAAACCTTAAAATATATTTATATTTTTAAGTGACATTAAATTTTCATTTGATGAATTTCTTAAAAAGCTGATACAAAATTTTAAAATTAAGCCTGAACAACAATAAAGCAAATAACAAAAGAATAAAAAGTTTATAAGTTAGCCTGGCTTTCAATGAAAAACTACTTTTCCCAAATGGCCATGCTTTCTTATGTTGGAGTTTGAGAAGAGATAGCTTCGTATGAGTGTTTTTGATTTCTAAGTTCTTACATGAGTTTATAGCCTTTGGGGGAATAACAGTAACACCTATCCTAAGAGTTGAGAACTTGATTTTTTGTTGTTGTTGGGGTTTGGTATTAATTGGTTATACTTTATACTTGGTTATACTTTCATACTTTTCTGGCCCCACCACCAGATATTAAAACATTTCATACATTTTTAATTACACAAACAAGAAATTTGACATTGAGTCTTCTGTGACATTTGGCTGATAGGAATGAGGTAGCATATTGCAAAAGCTTTTTAACTTTCAACAGCTAATTTTCTTTTAGGATTTAGAGTGGTCACTAATTAACATAGCAAATGATATGATATGATATCCGGTATTTCAAACAAATGCGCCAAGAACCTAACACTTTGCCTTCAAATGAATGTTGAGAAAAACAGTTGTAACAGTTGTTTACAGAGACACATGCTCCCCAAGCATTGTCTAACCCTGAGTGTGCCCCAGCTGTGCTCTGTAGGCAGGGTGGACCCACCAAGTGAGCAGCACACTTCGGGGCTTCAGTTTGAACCTTGTGCCTTTTCATGTGCATCAAGTTGATGGGGCTCTACCCTCCCCCCCCCTGCCTTCTTGCATTTTTTCCAGCCCCTTTTTGACATCACCACCATCATAGTAACATTTTTCATTCACTGAGGACATGGTAATTGACTGCTCACTTCACATACTGGGTTCCATCACATCCTCTTAGCTCTAAGGGAAGTAGAAATAGATTTCTTCATCATCCCTTCCCATACACTTAAGAATCGTAACTCTTAAAAAAGTCAGCTGACTTTACAAGGCCATAATGTGATTTTTCAGCATAGGCAGAACTAGAGTACTCTATGTTTTGTTGACTAGTCCATTCTTTCCCCCACTAGAGCAGTGATTTTTGAAGTGTGGTCTCTGAACCCCCAATACCACTGTCATCTGAGAATCTGCTGGAAATGTGATTTTGGGGCCCTCCCCCTAGTGAATCAGCCCTCATGAATCACACCGTTCGGTGGGATACTGTTTCTTTTTCTTTAAAAGCTCCTTAGGGGATTCTGATTCTACTTGAAGGGTGAGAACCACCATTCTAGAGGACCGCTTATGATAAAGAGATGACTGTGGGTTAAACTAAAGATAGAAAGTACTTTGGGTTTCTTAGGGTGTTTTTATGAGTGACAGCAGTGTCTGTGCATCTACTGGGTACTGGGTATGAAGTTTGTGTTATCCTCTGTGGTCAGATTGAAGAACAAGTATAAAAGTATAAGTATATCCTTATGAAAGTTAGACTACAGACAAAGAGAGATTCCAGTCATCCATTAAGTTTAGAGGTTGGTTGTGGAGATCAGAGAAGTCTTCCAGTCTTTCATTTCATGGCCATTTCCCGAATTCTCCAGTTCTGCTCTCGGCTATGCTTTCTTCCCTCTGTACCTGCCTACCACTTTTTTCCCTGCATATCTAGCTTAAATATTACTTCCTAAGTTCCTGGACTCATATACAGAGATTCTGAAAGGGAGGAGAACCCTTAAAATAAGGAAGAGCGCCTTGCAGACAGGAAGGTTAGAGTGATAAGGAGAGACAAAGCACATGAGAGAGCCTGCAGAGGGAGAGTTACTGGATTGGTTATGGAATCTTTCTTTACTTCTCTAACCCCTACGGTTAAGGACTCTGAGGTGTGAGTGTGGGAGAATGCTTCCGCCATGGGTAGGGACGTGGAAATGGGAACACCGGATGCCAGGCTATGTGCTGAGTATGAGCAAAAATAGGAGCCCTTGAACTTGAGTTGATGGCTGAGTTTCTACAGATAAATTATTTTAAACTAGAAATATGTGTTAGCCATGCATGTGATTTCATGTTCTAGTAATCTGCTTCAAAAAATAAAAACAGGTAAAATTCATAATATATTTTACCCATCCCAATATATACAGAGTATGATTATTTAACATAAAATAAGTATGAAAAGAGTTGTTAGTACGAGATATCTTATATTGATTCTTTTATTGTCATCAAAATTCAATGTGTGTATATTACACTTAACAGTATATCTCAACCCATATGCTAAATTTTCAGTGGTAGAGGATAAAGGTAATTCTGCAAAGAGTATAAAATATTTTTATATCACTTCAGTATTTAAAAATTAATTAACATTAAATTAAAAGTTCTGTTCTTTGGTTACTTTAGAAACATTTCCAATGTTCATAGCCATCTGTGGCTCATGCAACTGTGTTGGATGGTGTCATTATCAGCAGTCGTGAGATTCATTCGAAATCTTGTCTCTCCTTATATTCTGAAAAGTTGTTTCTTACTGAAGGTGTGGCTTAAATTATGAATTGTAGAGATCTGAACAACCTAGCACAGTTGACTAGACTATGAGGAGTTAACCTTGCATAGGCTAGTCATTGTTTTATGGTTATTTTAGATTTTTCAAAACAAAACAAAACAGGATAAATGTTTTCCCTGTGAATGACTGTATTGTATAAACAGAGGAGGCCAGGCTCAAACACCTAGTAGCATTTGGGTGATCAAGTAATGGATGAATGAAAAATAAATATGGAACAAAATTAATAAGTACACATGTTGTTTTATGTAGCAGTTATTGTAAGTGCTTTTGAAAGTCTACAGAATAGAGCCTTTGACTTCTTTTCCATTAATTAGCTAAACCAAAAACTTAGGGGGAAAAAAAGAAAATATTTAAGGTTTGCCTGAGATTGAAGAGAAATTCAGGCCATTTCCCAAAGTGGAATCAGTCAGTAACTTGGTGTTGGTATCTTTAGTTGTGGTATCCACACCCTGTGCAGTCATTGCCAAACGATAGAGTGGTGTTTGCAGGTAACTGTTTCTGGTGTCAAGACAGGTTAGTGGCATTTTTCTCTACAGTGGTTTCTTTCCTGAATGGCTTTAATTCTCTGGTGCTGGTGAATGTGATGTGAAAGCAGTTGATGGGTCTTTGCTGATGTCTTTCGGATGTGCCACGGGCAATACAAACCTATTACCGAGGATTTTCCCTCTTTCACAGGTTGCATCTGTATTTCCTGATCTGAGAAATTTCCAAGTTCTTAATCCAAGTCCTGAAGACACTAACCTCTCAGTGTGCTCATACATCTAGAAGCCACATTTGAATAAATAAATAAATAAATAAATAAATAAATAAAGAGGAATGGGTATGACTCACTGTAACGAATCTGGGCCTATCAGAACCCTCATTCTTGTAGGATGTGGATTAGAAACTTCAAAATTTGCAGATCAGAAAATGGATCTAAACTTGCATTAGTGATGATTCTTTCCAAGGGACTTTCAAGACTTGGGTGCAGAGTTCTTGCACATGCTTATGTTTCCTACTGCAGGCTGTTAAAGGCAACTTGGCAGTGCAGCACATCGGCCACATCTACACTCTCCCAGACTCAGCTTCGGAGGGAACCTTTGCAAATGACAGAAAATAACGCACTTGGCTTCCCAAAGGGGACCTCACTCAGGAGGCCAAGGTCTGAGGTGTAGGACAAAGCATTAGAAGAAAGATTTCAGAATCCTCTTTTTGTATTTTTAGGCCCTGAGAGAGGGAGAGGTGAAATCATCTTTGTAGGTGAAGAGATACTCCATTCACTGGAGAGGACTCCACGTTAGTCTCTGTCAGTGTCACGTTCAAACAACAGGCAAGCGTTTCTGCTCCTAAACTGGTCCAGTCCATTGACAGCTAGGGGATTGCAGGTCACCTGCACCATCCCGCCACTCTACTTGGAAACAGGATGGAATCGTATTTGTTCAGAGCTCAGCAGGACTGAGGCAGGCACCCCGGTAGTGCAGCGGGCACTGCACAGAGTGGAAGCCCGCTGGAGCTGGACATTGCCCACACATTTGACCTGCAGTCTGATGGCAAAGTCACCATGCTAGGCTAGCAAGACACAATCTTCTTTCCTGTAGAGGACAGAGAAACTGTTCTGGGCAGAGGGCATCACAGTACCAAGGCCTTGTGGTGGTGGCTGTGAAGTAGGACAGCACTGTAATGGCGCCTCCCCCGCAGGAGGGGTAGGGCCGGAGGACAGGAAGCTGGAAAGGTTGCTGGAGCCAGATCACTCAGACTCTAGGCCTTGTCGTCTTTTAACTTCCTTTCTGAAAGTGATAGATAGGAAGCCAGTAGGGCAGACACACTCATTTTATCTTAACCTTTTGGGGGGTTGTGAACATTTCTGGTGAGCTGCTCAATCCTTCTGATCCCTTCTACAGAATAATGTTTTTAAATACATGAAACCCAGGGAATGTCAAAGAAACCAATTATATGGATAGATATTGTAGTAGGGTCCCCTGAAAGGGACACACATGCTGTGATTTACATTTGCAAAGACTTTGGTGACAGCTGTAGGGAGAAGGACCGGAAGCCAAGGCTGGAAATGAGATGGGGCTGGGGGGAGCACAGTCTCCTTCTCCCCCACAGGGAACCAACCTCCACAGAGGGCTTGTTCACCAGTCTTTCTGACTAGGAGAAGGAAAATATATGACTTATTTTTATATGAAATTTACAATCATTTTTAGCGCAAGAAGAAAAATATATAACTATTTATATTTAATTTGACCTCATTCCTTTTCATTGTTCTATTGAATATATGTTGTATAATATCCTGATATACCAGGACATCAGTACATTTCACGGAATTCATGAATAAATCTACATATATTGAAGGTGTGTGCAAGGAGAGTATTTCTGATGCTGTTGTTTGATCAGTCCAATCTGATTGTCTTGGCTTAGGGAGCAGGATCCTGGGAGAAACTAAAAATGCCACACGGGTTTTCCCCACGCTGCCTTTCAGATGTGTTTTGTGGGAGAGCATGATTGCCACGATTCCGCCTTGCTAAATGTCAGCTGTTTCTCAAGCACCCTCACCACTCTGTAAGAGCCCTCATCTAGCTATAAATCTGTTTACACCTGATTAGACCCACTGTTGCCTGTGAGGTGGCACCCCCCAAGCTTCCTGAGGTAACTGCCACCCAAGAAAAGTGACACACAATACTCGCCCTAAAATTCAGGAGGTTCCGAGGAAAGCCCTGTACCAGCAGCATTGTGAGCCGGGGCCACTCACCTCTGCCTCACTCGTCTCTTTGGGTCTAAGTCCCAGTGTTTTGAGTCTGTGTTGTCTGCCTATCACACACAGACCTGTGTCGAACACTGTCAGTCACTTCTGAGGTGCAGCAGGCCGCAGGCCCTGTGTCGTTTGAGGCCCAGTCTGGTGGAGCATTGCCAGGACTGAGATACTTCCTGTTTATACCCAGGAGGAGTGTCTGGAGTGGAGAAGGAGGACGGAGAGCAGCTTTTCAGGAAACCAGCTCCAATTACTGCTGGACAGCCTCCGCTGCCTCTCCTCAGTGAAAACACTTTTTCTTTCCTTGTATAAGCACAGGAACCATTTCTTTAAATGAAGAAACCGACATATTTTATAAACGAGTGGAAGTCTTCAGGTAGGGTTTTAGGATGAAAAGTAATGCTGCGTGGCCACAGGTGTGTTCACTCCTTCCACCACGCCCTGGGAGGGCCCAGGGAGATGCTGTCTCAGCCATGCTGCAAATGAAGAAGACTCTCCCCTCCCTACTTCACCGGCAGAAGCCGGATGGAAGTGGGCGGATAGAGAGCCTGGCCCAGCCCACTGCTCCAGCGCCCAGCTAGGAAGTTGCATCCCCATCCCATCCGTCTGTTTTCTGTGCTTCTCTGAACTGGGCTCTGTGTTCTTCAGACACCAGCCCTTTGTCTGTCCAAGTTCTTCTGTCATTGTGTTACGTTTCATAGAAGCATTTGCAGAAATGGAAATGTGGAGGTAAACTGATTAGACACTGGAAAAATAGTTTGATGAATCACCACAGTGTAACTTGGCTAAAATGTCAGGGCACAGAGGCCTGACCTCTTTTGCCACAAAGAGACAAAAAAAAAAAAAAAAAAAAAAAAAAATTCCAGTGGCAGATGATAGGATCTGAGCCACATCAGCCTATCTGCAGTTTCTCTCTATCCAATAGCAAAAGAGACAGTCAGTAAAAGGACTTTGAAATATAGTAGTTTGGGGATAGGATAGTTAATGTTTGCCCAGAAACAGTATTCAGGTAAATTACTGTAGGTTCTCAAGAAAAATAGAATTAGAAACCTTGATACATGCTTTGTCAAAATAAAGCAAAACTTAGATAAGAGAATTCAACAAAAAGAAATCAAATGGTTTGTAATGAAAAAAATGCCCAAGGGCATCTGCTTCAGTCTTCTTTCTTCTCTCTGCCCTTCCTGTTTCATTCAGAATGTGGTTCCCTGTGATGGATGAACCGTCTCAATTATGGGATTGAATCTGGGGACTGGATGTCTCTGCTTATTGCTGTAGAATTTCATGGTTTTTCCTAGAGCCTTGTTTGTTTGGGACAGTTGGTCCCGAAGTGCCGGTAAACTCCAATATTGGAAGGTCTTTGAGAGGGAGGATGAGGAGCATTTTGAATGTTTGAAATCTTTCATCCTTCCATCTCCTTATTTTTTGGTTTGCATCAAGTTTTCACTGGAAATAACAGTCACCATGGTGATTCCTGACTTGACACACATTGGAATACACCAAAGGTACAGTTTTTCTGCCCCAACTTCCATCAGAACACTATGAAAATATTTTCTAGTATTTAAGCTGCCGTGTATGACTGGAGGCTTGCGTGGAGCTGTGAATCTGAGAGTGTTCATTGACTGCTCTGTGGAACTTTCTCCCTTGCCCCCACTGCACTGTAAGGAGAGGTGGGCGAATTCAGATGCATTCACTTCTGCTGGATGTCAGGCTTAAGACACTGGCTTCTGTGTGGCATCTACAAACTCACCGGCAATGCAAGTGTATTAATAAACCCAGCCCCATTTAGCAGAAAAAGACACTGAGGTCTAAAGTGTCTGATGAATTCAGCAAGGTCCCAAGAGTTCTGACTTTAGATTTCCCGTGGCACCTTAACTCAGCTCCCTGTGCTGAGTGCACTAGTGATCTTTTTTGTTTCTTGGTTTCCAGAAATGAATGGATTTCCTCCCAGGCTTCTAGTCTTCCTTCATGTCTTCTTGGTCTCCTTGAAAAGAAACACCTGTATGTCACATTCTTCTTCTCCGTGGATCTTCCAAGGCAGGGGCTCACTGGGGCACCAATTTAATGAAGCAGAAATTTCAAGCGTGTTTGGCTTGATTCTAGGTGATACAGATGGAGAACTGTGAATGCTTTGTAGTTGAGTTTAAAAGGAAGAGAAAGGTGGAAAGTGGGTCAAGAATGGTACCTGGGTAATGTCATTTTAAGGGGTGCATAGTAAAGATTTAGCTCTTAAAAATGGAGACATAAATGGCACATTCATAGTACTTTGGCACATCCATGTCTTGAAACTTTGAATTATGTAGTTTATGATATTTACCAGTTATATTATTTAATATGTTGCAGCAACTGTATAATTTATAGGGCTATCAATTTATTCCTTGCTGACATTTTGAAGTACATACTGTTGTTATACAAAAACTATGGCTAAGGGGGTTATTAACTTTTCCACCTGCCCAGGTTACCAAACCTTTCCCAAGGCTAGGCAGCTGGGGCAGGAGTAGCAGCTGATCCTAGAAGGCGTGACTAGAGATCCCTTAACCACCGTGCTAACCTGCGTTTCAGTGGCAGGTCCTCAATTTCATGATTTCATGGAGTTTGAAAGATTATTTTTCTTTGTAATTAGAACCAGCTCAGCACAGAGTTGGAAGAGTAAATATTTGTCATGCTTAGTGACAGACGTGATGGGTTAAGGGAAAAAGGTCTAAGACAAAGTCATGTACTTTCTCTTACATATTCCTCCATCTGTATTTACTCTAGGAAAGGTCACTTGAGCACAAGTGCTCAGATTTCATGCTTCTAAGCAGCTTCCCTGTGGCTAAAACCTCGCTCTACAAATAGATTGAAAATGTTTGTAATAACGTCCATTGTATGGACAGTCGGCCATTAAATTAGAGGCCTGGGCTTCTGTGATGGTATTTTTCATAAGTGGCAGAAATCACCAAGCACCTTTTGCTTTTCTCCCACATGGTCCATTTTCTGGTGGCATCTACTGGATGGACATTTACTGGAAGGGACAGCGGTTCTGGGACACCTGAGCTGTTTGTCTTGTCAGTCAGCTACCTGGCTATGGTTTGTGGTAGAAGAGAAGGGGAGGGAAGAGAGTAAAGGGCCCCAAATGGTAAATTACTGTAGGTTCTCGAGAAAAATAGAATTAGAAGCATTTGTGGTTCAGATGAAAATAGCACATTTCCTTTCTGCTTGGACTGTGGGGGTCAATGTGCTCCAGGGAATAGAAAATAAATAAAAATTGATCCTTCACCAGTCGGAGGAAATGTTCTGACTCTGGGAACTGAAATGACAGATTTGAAGATACTATGAAGCCACATCTGAAGGTTAAAAAAAAAAGACCACCAGGAGACTTAACAAGAGAGACAGGATAAACTACCATGTTAGGAAATATGGTCTTTGGGGAATAATTTATGCAGTCCTTTTCTGAAACTAACTACCGGAAGCAGAACCTGATCCAGTATGGGGTGTTTGGTGCTCACCGTTGTCCTTCTGCTTCGTCTTCAGGTGAGAAGCCTTACAAGTGCTCATGGGAAGGATGCGAGTGGCGTTTTGCACGGAGTGATGAGCTCACGAGGCACTACAGGAAACACACAGGTGCAAAGCCCTTTAAATGCAACCATTGCGACAGGTAAGGCAATGCAGATGCTGCTTGGATAGGGAAGGGTGAGGAGGATGACGATGGGTCAGAGGATGGTCTGTGCATGATCCCTTGGACGGGTCACACACCTGTCTCGCAGATTCTGGGGCCTGGAATTATTTTTCATTTCACCAGTGGAAAAAAAAAAAAACAATCAGAGGGCGTGTCCTCTTGCATGTAGTCAAGAGGTGGCACATGCATTCCTGATTCCATTACATGAAGCATTAACTAGCATAGGCCCAGAGCTAGTCCTTGATAATCAACAAGACAGTTCCTACCCTTAGGGAGGTGATCTGACAGTGAGTTTAGTATAACACGGAAAGTAACAGCATAGAGAAGGAGCACTTACGTGCAGCTGCTGCTTCTGATCTTGTGATTAGCATCGATACTGCTTCTCTCATCCTTCCTAACAGATAAAAATAGAAAGCTTGCTTCATAGCGGCAGGGGTAGTTCATAAGGCTTTCCTCAGGACTGTCATTGAAAATGAATTTACTAAGGAAAGACCCCCTTCTTTGGTGATCTCAACCATTCTTCCCCACTTACAGGAAGTCCATGAAAACGCCCAAAAGATGGCAGTGCTTTGAGAACTCACCTTGTAATTCAGTTTCTAAACCTTCAGCATTGATAGTGGAAGAAGGATCACGTAGCAACAGATACTCCCAAGTAATAGTATCTGACAGGCCTGGCCTTATCAACCAATAAACCCCAAAATGGAGGCTCTGCAGGCCAAGGTGAAGGCAGGATTAGGTTTAAACGTAATCAAATAACAGGGTTGCATCTGAGCGTGTTATTCTTCTAATCCTATTTCTGTGTTTAAAAGGAAGCTTAAGAAAATTAACCAATTTTTAATGCAATACTAAAGGTCTCAGTTATGATGAGAAAAATGCTTCTAATATGATAAAAGCCCCTGAAAGCCTCAGGGTTCCCTGGCTTGGGCAGCAGCTCACAGGATGGCAGGAGGGACTGCGCAGGATGTCAGCAGAGGCCTGGCTCTCCTTAGGAGGAAATGCGATCGCTTTCACATCCTGCCTCTTCGCTTTCTGTGTCCTGCACCTCCTGATGGCCAGGCCTTCCTCTGTAGTGTCTGTTTCCAAGCAGGCCGTGATGTCCAAGTCTCACAGTTGGCCAAGTTGGCGTGGTGATCCTTTAAACTGCTTACAAAGGACCAGTTGTGTTTTTCCTCCTTTTTTTCTCCCTTTGGAAGAGGCTTCTTTTCCTCTTATCTTCATTTTATGAGAACTAAATAAAGATCCTCTGCCTACTGGAGCCCAGAGATAGCCTCCCCCACTGCATCCCTCCCCGGCCCTGAGGAAGTACACTTCCTACGGCTATTGTCTCCCACTCCCCAGGAACTCTGTTCTGCTGCCCAGGGACACAACTTGTGGTTCCATTTCCTCTCATCCCTCAAAGTCCTCTTAAGTGTTCATGAGTCAGCAGCTGTCCTTTCCCAGAGATATCCCAGCAGTTTCTCCTACTTTGCTGTCTCCCCTCTGTTCCCATCTCAGGGTTCCCTGTTCGCTCCTCTCTGGCCCTCGCTGATGGAGAAGTCACACAGATGACCCAGCCCCAGCCCTGGGATGAGAACATTCCATGAGGCTGTTAACTGAGATGAGGGTGGATTCTTTGTGGCTTGTCACAGCAGCACAGCAGTAGGGACACACCCATCCCTAAACAGTGTTGAAGCTATTACTTGAAGAATGTGAGCACTGTGGCTTCTCCCAATCCTTGGAGGAAGACAGAGTTCTGGGGAAATGACCGTGTTTGTATTCCTCACTTTACATTCACTCACTTGCTGAGGGATTTACAACTTCTCAGCAACCAAGTTACTATCAGTCAGTCTTGCCATTAATGTGACTTAGGTGGAGATGTTTTCCAAGCAGACTAGATGACTCAGTGAAAGAGGTGTCCACAGTGGGTTATTTGGTTATTAGGCTTTTGCTTTATTTTTTTCATCAAAAGATACTATGATTTTTGAAGTAGAAATTTGCTGGGCAGGTAGTAGAGATTGTGTGAGGTAGCATCGGAGGAGATGTGCACACATCAGAGTCCCGTACCACAGGCCAGTAACCCATTTTCAACTGGGTCAGAAATGAGAGGTGGGGTTTTCATTAGTGTCTCAAGGGGGGTAGCACTCTGGATCTCAACTGAAGGGAGTGTGCCAAGAGCAGTTGGGTCTGGGAGGGGATGTGGGAAATTGAAGTGACCTCTAGACCTGGAAGGGGAGATAGGCATCTCTCAGAAGTTGGCATTCCTTCAGAAACTTGTGCTGTTAGACACAGAGGGTGTCTGTGGTCTTTAGAAGGACTGGGTGCCCTGTTGGTACCGCAGTTATATGAGTGCTCTACTGGTGCCCTCTTGAAGTTTAAGCAAATAAGCTTTTGACTTAGAAGCTAAAAAGAGTTTTAACTGCTTTTCCCTAAGCATGTACTAAGCCTAAATTATGCTTTTATTTTATCCAGAGGACAGTTCAGGTAGTACATACAGTGTACTGATTTATTTTGCTGGTATTTAAGATTGTTAAATGCAAACAAAAAAGTTTGTATTTTTGACCATGTCTGGGAGAAAGCCCAGTCTTGGTGTAGTGCTTCCACATACCCATGTGACTGTCAGTAATTGGGGCTAAAGAGCCATCTTTGTCCATTTGCAGTGGCCATGTGGGGACAGCTTTTCCATTGTCTTTGCCAACACTTTCTGCTACCCCAGCATGAAGCAAACCATTTATGACCTGGTATTATCATACTTGCTTTGTGGTTTCTTTTTCCAAAAAGAAGATTTTAAAAAATCCATTTAATAGCAGAAGAAAGAGATAAGCCAAGAGCGCTGTGTGTTTCTCACACGTGGCTGCTGCACTTACGTTCTTTGTCACCCTCGGCCCTGCCGACCCTGGCTGTGTGACCTCTGGCTTCTGGTTTGGGTTGCAGAGAACACTAAGGTGGTTCTGCTAGTTTCGAACTGTCAGACTGAACCATGCAGGCCGCGGAGGGACCAGTTACCAGAGGGATGAGTTGCTTCCCAGCCCATAGCGCACCAAGCTGCTGACTGTAGTAAACAGGACCCTGCTTCCCCCAGAGGCAACATGCACTGCATCGTCCTGTCCCTTCACCAGAGCTGTAAGCCAGGGGGACTGCTGCTCGGGCAACCAAAGTCTAGGATGTTTTGATCTTTGTGGCAGGGTACTTTGAGGGGATAAGAAGTACTGGCTAGTCTCCTTGCCCTTTGGTGCTCTAGAGGATGGCTGTTGGCATAATTCCCACATGACCTCAGGGAGCCTTTTTCATAAGCATGAGAAATGACTATCACATGTGACCAGTCTTCTTGAATGTACAAATTCCAGTCATGAAGGTGTTTCTAATTTGAGGTCATCTCACTGCTGGATAGTCATAAACATTCCCTGGCAGTGTATTGCCCTTAAAATTATTTGATTTTGCATAATAGATGCCGAGTTCATCTGTTACCTTTTACTGTTCCTTTGTGAAAGTCAGGAACAAATGTAAATTAACAAATATAAATCAATCATGACTAAGTATCTTGCTGGTGCACTGAGTTTAAATAAAAACCTCGATGTTGAGAAACTGGTATAATTCTGAGCATGTATTTTCTAGAATTTGTATAAATGATGATGTTAATTTGATTCTGTAGGATACAGTTACATTATACCATTCTACAGAATTGCTTGGTTTATTTGCACTTTTTCTCCTGGAAAAGATTAAAGAATAAGGGCTCTGTGCTTGTACATAGATAGTGCTAGACACCTAGCAGCTGGTAAGAGCAGAGGAAAAGCTGAAGACATATGTGATGGAATGGTTCCTTCCAGTAGACTTCTATACCAGGAAAGTTCCTGGGACACAGGAAGGAAAGCAAAGAGGTTTTACCCACTGTCAGGACTGTTGCACACCTCATGAACCCAAGCACCTACACATCTTCTCGACATGGGCAGGACTGGCTGCTTTCTCAGAGGTCCTGATGCTCGGGTTGATCACGTTCTGTTTCCACCAGGAGCAGTTACTATTGTGTTTATTTACTCACCAAACGTGATGTCTTACCAATCGGTGTGGAGGTCTCCCTGGGCCAAAATCAAGGAGTCTGCCTGGCTCTGTTCTCTGGCAGGTCCAGGAAGGAGCCTGTTTCTTTGCTTTTCTAGTGTCCAGAGGTTGCTCCATTCCCTGCTCATAGCTCTACATCTCATCCTTAAACTGGTTCAGTCCTTCTGCAGCCACCTGTATGATTAATTCCAATTCCCTCTTCCATTTTTAAGGACCCATCTGATCACACTGGACCTGCCTAAGTAATCCTGGATAATCTCCCTACTTGGAGATCAGCCAATTAGCAAATTAATCCAATCCACAAATGCATTCCCCTTTTCCATGTAACTCCATAGAGCCATGGGTTCCCAGGGTTAGGTGTAGACATTTGAGGATAGGAGCAATTCCATCTACCACAAATGTCTTAAATTGATATCCCCTCTTTTTCTCAGCCTCAAAAGCAGATGTGGGTCAGAGTTATGCTCTCCTAGAGTCAGACCACTGGGTTTAAATCTTGTCTGACAGACATCTCTTCTAGTACTTGGGTGAGAATATTTTGTTTATAGTGCTCTTATGGAACTGTTAACCTTAGAAAGGAGACATCTACAAAGAGCACTTACCAATTTAGATTTCATTCTCTGGGTTATTAGGATAAAAGAAAGAAGGAGAAGAAGAGAGAAAGAGAGAGAAAACAGGTGTAGAATAACACTGAATAGTGCCCCAGTACTGGGCGAGTTAAGCACTCAGTTATCTGAACGCCATGTAACATTTTCAACATATCAGGTAAACCCACTCCTTACAGCAAGTCAAATCTCCTTTAGAAGCATCTGCAGGGGTTATCCAAATAGCTCACTCGCACAAAATCAAGGCCTGAAATAAGTGGGTGTAATGGGCATTGTGATTATTCAGAATGCTATTGGATGCAGTTGTTTTCTATTGCAGTTTCCTCATTCTTATCAGGTTTTCATTGTGCTTCTGTCCTGCTTTGCTTTGTTTCCTTGAAATCCTTCTTTGAGCAGAAAGTGCTATTGACCTGAGTGGGGCAGCTTGCTAATATAAGAGGAGGTTTGGGCAATGGGAGCCTCTCAGGCTTCAGGGAGCCGAGAATGTACTCATAGGGAAGGAAAAAGCCTGTTTTGGAAACAGGCTCCTAAAGAAGTGCACCCAGCCAGATCCAAGCCTGACCGTTCCTTAGAGGAGTCTGCACTGAGACTGCAGCCCAAACCCTGAGACGCAGGATCCCAGGATCAGGAAGAGCCTACAGTATTAGTCATAAGATACAGAAACCTGAGTCAGACTGGTGTCAGTGTCAAAGGTATTTATCAGCTCGGGCAGCTAACAAGAGCAGAATTAGACTGGCTTTAGGCTTGGCTGCTTCTAGGTTCTAGACATTGTCATCAGAAGTTGGCTTTTTCTTGCCATCCCCTTAGTCGCTTCCACTCTGTAGATTTCCTCTTCAGGCAGGCTTT
This sequence comes from Petromus typicus, assembly GCA_004026965.1. Lineage (NCBI taxonomy): Eukaryota > Metazoa > Chordata > Mammalia > Rodentia > Petromuridae > Petromus > Petromus typicus. The sequence goes on from PVIR01005480.1 coordinate 50,383, forward strand.
TGTGCACACTGACTCTAGGCTCATAACTTCACAGTTCAGAAATCCCAGAGGAAAGAGAGTTTTTACTGTCTCCGGCAATTTTTAGCTGCCCAGGCCGTGCCTCTATGAGTCACATGACTGCCGTTCAGTAACGCCCTATGCAAAGCCCCACCCCCCACCCTGTACTGCTAGGAATGTCAGAGGTTGCTCCCCAGGGGAAGAGCACAAACAGCATCCATTCTGCTGTTTCGAAGAGCACTCAAACCAGAACCACAGGGCCCAAGACATAGTCCCCCAGGGCTCAGATATCCACTCATGGAAAGTTGCCGAGGATGGTACTGGGGTGCTATTGAGGGTCTCCCACACCCAGCACAGTGCCTGCATGTATTTACATACTCAATAAACAATCCCGCCTCTCTCTTCTTTCCTTTGACTTGAAACAGAGTACCTATAGGGGTCTGTCAGTATCTCAGGCAGCATTTCTGAGCTTTCATTGTGAAGCCCGGAACAGAAATCTAGGTATTAAAATGTCAGAGTTGCACTATTCAATGATACAGGATACTTATTATTTGTTATATTTACAGTGTATGAATATGACACATGTTTTCAAAGCACATTCACACTCATTTCTCCTTTAATAATAATGATTATAATAGTTTAACACACGTTGAGATCTTACTGTGTGCCAGGTAGTATTCTGAGCACTTGACATAGATCATCTCATTTAATTCTCACACCTCACCTGAGAGAGCAGCATTCTGAGTTTCCCCTTTCACAGAGGAGAAATGAAGGCAAGAGAACTTAACAAACTCAGAGTCACGGAGCTATTGGAAGATTTGGGACTCAGTTCGTCTCCCCAGTACATCAGCCCAGCATGCAACTCATGAGCAAGATCTCTCTTTAAAGTGAGGCTGATGGTTTCCTAAGGGATGTTGGAAATAGAGCTCTTCCCCTGGGTATCTCTAACATCCTCGCTGTTGTTTCTGTGTTCCAGGTGTTTTTCCAGGTCTGACCACCTTGCCCTCCATATGAAGAGACATATCTAAAAACCCTGAAGGCCAGAGTTGTCATGGCGTAGGCTGATGTCCGAAGGAGATGCCGGATGTCAGGGGGCTGGACTTCCGGCGGGGACCCACTGCCTCGCAGAAGAAAGTTCTCACTTAGAAACCTCTGTGTACGCACACACCCACACACACCCTCTCACACACAGACCCACACATGCCCACATTGTCATGCACTCAACTATATTTAAAATATATACGTCTATTCCTTATGCCTTGCCCTAGCCAGATGGTAGAAGACAAAGAAGGAGGAAACCAGGTGGACTCAGCAAGGCAGACTGGCTGCTTACTTCAGCGCTATTGGAATTACTTCCCGCCGTTGCCAAGGGAAATCAAAGCAAATGGATGCGACGAGTCTGCCGGTGGACGGCAGCAGTACGAGGGGCTTATTTAACTCGCTTCTCCGTGCAACTTGATAGGAGAATCCAGCGTCTTAAAGTTGCTTATGTGTAGCACTAATGTTTCTTTTTAAATAGTTGGGGGAAAATGACCTAGAAAACCAAATTGCAGTTTGGTAGCCAAAATTAACTCTTGGTTTATTTGTCCTTTGTGTGTGAAAAGTCCTACTATTCCGTGCGTCAGACTTCCTCGCAGAACTGTTGATTGGTTTTGGTTCTTCTTAGTACCTTTGAGATCTTTCGAGTCGATACCAACGGCCTTAGCGGCGGCAGACTCTGGAATAACACGTTGTTGTTACACCTATCTGGCCTGCGTCTCTCTAGACTTCACTCTCCAGGGAGGAGTTTTCTTTACTTACTTTTTGACTCTTGCACACCATATGCACTAGGGATTCTGGAAACTTCTAGCATGACTGCAAAGTGGCCAAGAGAATAAAGTCCTTGATGATATATCACAGTATATCCCTTGAGCCTCACCTTATTGCCAGTGCTAGATTTTTTCTTTTTAATCTCTGTTTTTTGCTAAGGAAAACTTGAAAAGCTTATTTGGAAGCTTAAATGTTTTATCTTTTCTCCATGGACCTAACCTCTCCAGGACACTGTCGGCACCTCGATGTCCAGCTCTCAAAGCAGCCAATCAGACCGGACATCACAATTCTCTCATCTTCCTTGAGGCACGATGACCTCAGCCCGTAGTGCTTGACCACTATGCTGTGTGTCACTGCTACCCTATAACCAGTCACAGCCTAGATGTCACTAATCTCAAAGGGCAGCTGCGTACTTAATCTAACTCTGGGTCATGACCTGACAAAAAGCCAAAAATATCACTCTATCAGGAGTGGGGAAAACTGAGGGTGCCTCCCAAGTCTAGTGGCTTCACAAAACGTCACCCTATCTTTCTCTGTCTTACCCACTGAGCGCATGTGACCTGACTGGTGGGAATGGAGGGTTGACTTTGAAGGAAAGGGTGGAGGTGGTTCTTTTGTGACGCTTCTAGGTTTCTTTCTTTTGTAGGCCCACCATGACTTGTGACCTACAGCACCCAGGATCAAGAGAGGCCCCACATTTACTCTGCAAGCTGACCCCAAGAGGGTCTGCAGCCCTCACTCCCACCCCACACACATCAGACACTGGTCTCTCTCTCTCTACCCGCACTCTTAGCTAGCTGGCACCGGCCTCAACTCCAAAGACTGCCTTTAGGACCATCCAATGGCCTATGCAAGCAAGCGGGGTGGTTATTAGGACAGATTGTATATTTTGTATATTCTGGGACCATCCCTTCAAGACACGTCTCAAAAACAAACATGGTATTTGGTCCACACATGGTTGCTGCTCCTTCATACCAGCTGGCTCCCCTTCTGCCCTCCTCTGAGTCTTTGACTCCTTGACTGTTAAAATGTCACCTATACATACTTGGGATGCAAAACTGAAGTCTTTCAAAGGAAATAATATAAGAAACATAATCACATGTATGACAGCAGCCTCAAGATCCTTGGCATTTCGGGTTTTCAGCTTTCTGCAACCTTTGTTTTCACTGAAATGTTCAAACTACTTGTCTGAGGGTAAAAGAAACCTCCTTGTCACAAATGCTGTAGCTGCCATTTGGACGCTTGGGGCATTTCAAGGTCTGGCCCTTAGAATTTTCTTTCTCTTTTTCCTTTTTTTTCCATTTAGACCAAAAAAAACAAAAAAATAAAAAAAACAAAAATTATTAAAAAAAAAACAAAAAAACAAAAAAACAAAAAAAGAAACAACACCCTAAGCATACACACACTGCACACACACAGGAAAAAAAAAAAATCTGTCCATTTGCCGGAGGCAATTATGTATATGTTAGTTAGAGGGTATTAAAAATCAGTTTTATTCCAAAGATTTAAAACTAGACATGACTTAGAAACAATTTCTGGAGCACTGCTTGCTGACAATCTCATAGTTCTCTACTGCATTTGAGTGTGTTCAATGGCCAGTCCATCGGGGCGTAGCATGGGATTATATTTGAATGTGTGGTACATCCTTTTTGGATGAAGGATGTGTGAGGGACCTTGAACCTCAGCTGTATTAAACTGTAGCACCTCCAGTCAGTGCACTAGATGAAACTTTAGACACCCACGTTTTGTTGGTTCGTTTCTTTTCCTTTCCGTAGCAGAACTCCAGTGTCCATGCACGCACACACCAGTGGTGGCCTTAAGCCATGGCTACCACGATTTATAAATGTTCTCTCCTGAGCTGGAACTGCACTTCCTTCTCAAAATGCTATTATTAAGGATTTATAATACTTAATTTAATATTTGAACTGACCAATGCAAGGCTCTATGAAAAAGAAAGTTGGTTTTGTTTTTTTTTAAGAATGCAAAAGAGTAATCATTGCTGTTCACTCCGTCCTCCTCTACGGTCTCCTTAGAATGTGGCAGAACAAAGGCCCTTCGGTCCTCCTCGGTGTCTGAAATGTTTAGTAACTTCTCTCCCTTTTGTATCAGTGAGGTCCTTTGTAATCTGCTCCCGACCTTTCGCAGAGCAGGGTGACTGAACCGCGATGACGGTGCTTGCTTGCTTGCTTCAGTCCTTTGTTGACTGTGAGAATTGGCCTGAGAATTCAGTGGGTGCTAAGTGTCTGGCTTGGAAACTGTTCTCTAGCCTCGACTGATGCCTGTGAATAATAACCAGTCCAGACCTTTGGGTGGGGGGTGGCCCCAATCGTTTTGGAAATGGATCTTTGATAACCTGTCCCATCATCTCTGATGCGCACAGCTTTGCCAAGAAACTCCCTGAGTGCACTTGGCTCCAGAGAGGACTGGTTATTTGAAGCAGAGCTTGAGAGGACATTTGAAACCCATGAAACCCCTTTCTCATTTAAATCATTACCTCCTAGCTTTCCAGGGCATCCCAGGTTGGGAAGGATAAAGCGGCATGGCGTTCCTTGCGTCTGTCCTCTCAAGCACTCTCTCCAGGGTTCAGAACTGGATGGGTAGAAAAAGTTTCTAAGCCACTGACACTTTTCTTTATTTCAAGTTATGTTTCTTTCTCCTGCCACATGGCTGCAAACCAGAGATGTGGAAACCTGAATTACAAGGCTGCTCCTAGCTACTGGCCTCCTGCCCCACTGTTGGTTCACCGGCCCAGCTTCTGCCTGCCTGGTGGTGATGAGTATTTTATGTCCAGAAGAAGAAATGTTTGGATTCCATGACAAAGCTGCATTTTGTAAAAATATTGGAGACCCCAAAACGACCTTCATGCTGACCATTTCCTTCTCCTCTCTCTGTGTTTTCCCTGCAAAGCCCTGCAAATACCTTCTCTCGATGCCATCTCCTCCCACCCGCACCTCCTGTGCCCTTTCCATCTTCGATTGCCTGATTATAACAGGGTAAAAAAGACAGCCAACCTCATGCGTGATGAGCAGAACGGATTCCTAGTTGTAAGAAATCTTCTTTGAAGCCAGAGAAGATTTTTTTAAGGACTGTAGTTTGGGATAAGGTTATCCGTGTCTATCTGCATCAAAGGGGAAATAAACGGGGTTTTCGGGTGGCTCATCCCGCACTTGCAGAGCGTTCTGCCCACGGCCTTTACTCCTGCGTCCTATGGGAAAGCCAAAAGAAATACACTCGAATTGTGAGAAAAGCAAAACCCAGTGATTATGGTTCAAAGTGATTTCCTCTATGGGAGTCACTTGTAAAATGTAAAATGCCATGTAATGGGAAGGCACTTTTGCCTTTTCTTTGGCCTGAGTTGTTTTTTTGGAGAAAGAAGAAAGCAAGGAAATTGAGAAGGGAGCAAACCATTGGATTATAGGAATCAGGCTTCTTGTTTCTTTCTCCTTTAAACAAATTCTTAGGAATGCCAGAATTTATGACCACAAATTTGCACCCGAACATTACTAAAGTGGAACTTCCGTAAGCAGGACCTGGTCGGAGTTAACTTGTGGGTGCTTTCCCTTCCATTTTCCAGAAGGAGCAGGAGAGGGGGCAGAGGGGAGGATGGGATTCTGGGTGTCCGGATGAGATTTCGGTAAACATGGTGATTTCTCAGTTTGAAACCAGAGGGCCTGGCCTGAGGATGCATCAATGCCTTTCTGAGGGCCTATTTTCCTCTGTGGAGGATCTTTGGAAATACTTGAGAAGGGACCACAGAAATGTGTCAAAGGAAGCAAAAACCATTTGTAAATAATGTGATATCTCATGACTAACTGCCTGAGGCTCCAGGGTTTTCTCTTGCTTTTAACACTCTCTTAAGTCTCCTCTCTCGGTTCCTATAATAGATCCCAGAAATGGGACAAACAGAGCTGCAATTAACTTTCTTACATGCATTGCATTCTTACGATATAGTACTGTATTCTTCAGGTGTTCTGCATTTACATCGAAGTCCTCGGGAAACAGGTATCAAAAATGAGAGAGAAATCCTAGGCCATCACTTCGCCAATATCCCAAACAAGATACACTTTTCAAACAGGGCTTCCTCTCAGTGGTCATGAGGGAAGGTTGATCGGTCTTGGTTTGGGGATTGTTTATACTATTTTTTTCAACTGTGAGCTTTGGAATCGTAAATTGCTTTGACTCCAGCTTCTGTCTACTGCCATAAACAGGACCCCACGTCAAAATAATAAGGATGGTGTGTATGCACACACCTAGACACGTGTGCATATGTACCTATTGTACCTTCGCAGAAGGAAAACAGGCTACTGACGTTTTGGAGGAGTAGCCACCAGTGCCTAATATCTTTGGGGGGGATGGATGCTTATAATTGCCAGTATATCAAAACCACACTGGGAGTTAGTTCCACATAGAGGGGAGGGGCAGTGGGGGGGAGAGGGGACATTTTAATCCTAGGCCTTTAGACTGGAGGCAGAAGGATTTCTGCACATCTAGATCCTGAAGGCTTTGGGTCTCATTGGCTGGTTCTCAACCATTTATGTTTTATCTTCCCAGCATGCATTGCTTATCCGAATCCAGACTTAATTTCTTATTTTTTCATTTCTATTTCATTCCAGGGAGGAAAAATACACCTGTTATGGCCAAGATCTCCTTGCTAACACAGAGGCAAAAATAAATGTTTAAAATTTTCAAAGCCTCCCCTTCCATTCCACAACCCATCCCCGGCTCCCTCTTCCTTTTCCTCACCACACACTTTCCCAGCCATGACTTTTCTTTCCAATCTCTATTCTTAAACATTGCTCGGAGACATTTTTTTCTTTTTGCACTATACATTTTCCTTTTGCCAGATGTGTCTAACAAGTGTGTTTGGAAAGACCTACTCCCAGCCCCCTCTTCAGCTCACTCCCCCGCCACATTCTCTCAGGCCTTCTCTGGTATTTATAATATATCACAGAAGTACCCAGTCTTATAGCCCTCGGTTATGCCTTTTTTTGACATTTTATTTTTTTTAAGCTTTTTATATATATATATAAATATATTACTTTGTCAAGTTTTTTTGCTGTACAAAAGTCTTAAGATTTAAAACTATTATTTGTATTATATGATGGTGGTATGTTAATGTTACAAAATTATTAATGAAGAAAAAATTTATTTTTGTTACTGGTCTGTTTCATAATTCTTTTTTAAATTGGTATATTGTAAGATATCTATGCAAAAAATGTTATGTGACGCATTTTTATTTAAGAATGTAATATGTGTAATAAACAGTAGAATGTGTTTGGTCTTGGAATGCCTTACTGTATTTCGCCTCAGCTTATTTCACTGAGGAAAAAAAATTCCCAGAGAGCCACAACTGGGTCTGGTCTTCATATATTTCACAAAACTTTTTTTGGAAGAAGGAAATGTCGAAGGTAAAAAGTCACCTCTCTCGCTCTCTCTCTCTCTCTCGCTCTCTCTCTCTCTCTCTCCCTCTTTCTCTCTGTGTCTGTCTCTGTACGTGTACGTGTGTGTGTATTTTGTGGCTTCACTCAGGTAATTCAGTGCCCAAATAAAATGAGTCACCCAAGGCAGTTTATTTCTTGCAGAATAGAAAGGGCGCAACTGGTTGAAGGTTATGAAAAGCAATATTTTAGAATGAGGTAGATTATAGGATATTATTTGTTTAGGGGGCTGGTAGAGACTTTTTGAAAGCAGTTTATTTATTGAGAGAAGAGGCCAATTTCTTCTGGGGTTGTGTGAACTAGGAAGCTATCTGCAAAAGATCCCTGGCAGCAGTTGTGGAGGAGGGAGAGAAGCACAGTTGAGTGAGGAATAGTCTGAGTGCATTCACGGGAGATGGTTCGGCATGAAGTAGGAGTGACTGACCAGGGGCAGAGAAACTCAGATGGCTCTAGGAGGACAAACCCAAGGAGCCTTGGATGGAGGAAAAAGGGAGATGAAGCTGAGCGGAAACACACAGGGCTGAGAAGATGACTGACATTTACCCTTCCACACTTGGCTTTCAGGAAGGCAAACATCAAAGTCGGAAGGAAAGCGGAGAACCGGACTGGTGGTGTTACTCCACACCCCTCGCCTGGCTGTCCCCCAAGAGAAGTGATATCATTAATGGGAAACAATAAACACAGTAGTCCCAAAGGACACTACTACAGGCGCTTTCTCTTCCTTCTTTGGGTTGACCAGAATGGTCATACTTGCTGTGTGGGCACAGATAGTGCCTAGTGTCCAAACAGAAAGTGGGTGTCAGAGAAGGACAGAGGACTGGGATCGTGTTCTTCCCCTAAGGAAGCAGGACAGAAAACAGTAAGTGCTGCGGAGATCAGGAGAATGGCTTTGAAAATTGTAAATATAAGCTGTCACATTTGCTGAGCAGGCGAGTGAGCTGGACTCAGGCAGCCCAGGCTGACCAGAAAGATACTGCATGAAGCGGGGAAGCACAGCCCAGAGCCTGCAGGCCTATGGCCTGGTCCCTGGCCTTGCCAGAGCTCTGAGCCTAGCTGAGGAGTTTCTCAGCCAAAATCATCTACCGAGACACTTTTTGGTGCAAGGAGGAAAGCAATAGCTTTGCTCTACTACTTAGAACATGGCTTTGTATTCTGCTTCTCTGCCTTATAAAAGGGTATTAAATTGGACACTGTAGGTGGCTGACAACCTGCACTGTGCTAGAATGTTAAGAGAGTGGTGAGTCTAAATCTATGAGACAGGAAGAAAGGAGATGGTTTACATAAGCGAATATTCTGGAAGATTGAAGCTTCCCTATTTAGAGACATAATTGTTGCTTAAAATAGGTCAAAATATGCCTTATCTACTTTATAAAATTTGAGCATTCTTTTTGGGGGGGATAATACAATACACACTCAGGGATGACCCCAAGCTGTGAGGTCATTTGTCCTGGGAATAAATTCTTCCACGCTCTACTTTTCCTGTAGTGTCTTTGGAAATTGCAAATGTGTGTGTGTGTGTGTGTGTGTGTGTGTGTGTGTGTGTGTGTGTGTGTGTGTGTGACCATCTAGCAGTATTTATCTCCTTGTCAGCTAGCAAATCAAATAATCAAGACTGGTAACTTTTAAGTGAAAAACCAAATGGTACTGGAGTTGCATGGGAAGCCTCTGAAAGTGAAACTGGGCATCTGATGACAGTAGAAATCATGGATCTGTGACAGCCGTGTGCTAAGTGTGTGTGCCCAGGCGGGAACACGGAGCTAATAGAAAGAAGCCTTGTACAAAGCAGAGCTCCATGGAACTGATACCTTCATGACCTGGTGTTTCTCACTCATCTTCTGCTGCTAGGTGTAGAAGAAGAGATGGTTCACACTTTACTCTCAAACAAGATTCTGAGGTCACTGAGGAGTGATGGTTTTCTGATTTATCCATCTTGAGCCAATTTGCTGTTTCTTTTCCACCACTCAATATTTGATCTGAGATTTTAAAAAAATATCACTATTGATTGACTTAAACTTTTTTTTTTTTTAGACAAGCTCTCACTTTGTAATTCAGGCTGACCCTGAGCTCACTATCAGCTCAGGCAAGTCTCAAACTCACAGCAATCCTCCTGCCTCTGCCTCCTGAGTGCTGGGGTTACCGGCGTGAACTACCACGCCCAGTACTGTGGAACAAGGTACTGATTCCTGGTGGGGGTGAGTCATCACACATAGCATTGATATATGTAGTTTCTGGGAATCGAACCCATGTTCTTGTGCTTGCAAGGCAGGGGCCAGAACCAGTGAGCTAAATCCCTAGCCCGATTGACTTAAATGTAATCCATTGCTTTTTCAAAATTTTGCCTGATCATAATAGAGCTATGCATAGAATCATGCTACATTTATACAATGAAATAACAAAAAAGACCACAAGAAGATGGGAGAACACATATATGTTTACAGAATTTTTCGTTTCACAGACACTGCCTCTTCACTGTCCATCAAGACCACCTGGGACACAAGTAATATTCACCACCATGACCATTTGTTCTCTCAGAGAGACTGGGGTACTCATGCCACTTCTCTTAGCTAATTGTTTAGTCCATGTGATGCCCTTGGAGCACATTTCAAACTGAATCTAAAAGTAAATGCGTGTGAAAATTTTGTAATGACAGATTTGATGCCTGGGAAGTTACTTGGAGAGAGGGAGGTAAGGAGAGAGGGAGAGAGGAAAAAAGGGAAAGAAAGAGAGGAAGGGAGAAAGAGAGAGAGAGAGACGGAGTATTCAACCGGCTTCTGGACACCTGATTATTCACTATTAAATTGCACATATTATTTGGCTAATCTCTTCCTTAGTTTTACATTTTAACCACCAAGAAAGATATAACTTTTCATGGCTAACTCATTATGTGCACTGTAATGTGAATGAATTTATTTAATCTTTTCACATACACTGTTTTAAGTGCAAAAAGGATGACAGATATGGAAATTATGAATCAGAGAAAATAGATGGAAGGCAGTGGCCAGTTAGGGACTCAGAAGTGGGAGATGCAGGGGCTCAGAAGGCAGCTCAGCCTGCCATTGCCAAGCCGCGGGACAGTCAAGTGATCTCATGAAGAACACTTCAAGACTAGTAGGGTATTTTTGCCAGTAAGATCTACATGATCAAAATGAGAGAACAGGAACCTGGGTCTACAGAGCTTATCACAGGAAACAGCATCAGCAAATGGGGCAACTCCAGCTAGATAACGTTGTACACAATCCTCGCTCCTGGACTCCATTCTGTTCTTTAAAGCAACTTTCAATGTCCTAATTTTGTGGTGAGCTGGAAGTCTACAGTCCCTCTGTCAAAGTGGGGATGCATTTGAGCAAATGGGGCTACAGTTAAAGAGATCCTGCTTGGGAACTGTAAATACCATTAGAACAAATGCAATGCTGATCTGTATCCCCTGCCTCAGCACATGTATGTTCTTGAGGTGAACAGCTTTCTCTTCGCAGTCTTGCCATTGTTTTTTTTTAATTTATTTTCCTTTATCTTCTCATTTATTCCCTTTGCTTGTCTTTCCTTATTCCTCCTCTCCACCTCTTTATATTTGCAAAATCACTGTGAAGAGCCTGCCCCAAATCCCATACTGGGCTTCCTTCTTTTGGGCTACTCTAATGGCAGAAGGCCACTTCCCCCAAGTCCTTTCTTCTTCTCCTCTATCTGTATTGATCACCATCTCCCAGTCGAGAGCTCCTATTTTATTTTATTTTATTTATTTTTTATTTGTTTGTTTGTTTGTTTTTGAGACAGGGTCTCGCTTTGTGGTTCAGGCTGGCCCTGAGCTCAGCCTCCAACTCTCATCACAGCAATCCTCCTGCCTCTGCCTCCCGAGTGCTGGGATTACAGGTGTGAGCCACCACTCCCGGCACTGTGGTATGTGGTGCTGATTGCTGCTGGGGTGAGTCTCCACACCCAGTATTGTTATGTGGTTACTGGGGAATTGAACCTGGGCCCTTGCGCTTGCAAGACAGGTGCTGGAACCACTGAGCTAACTCCCCAGCCCTCCTATTATTATTATTTTTTTTTTTAGTACCATTGAGAATGATATGTCTAAGACTATTGCTTTGCAAGTTTCTCTAGGTACAGTTTGAGACACAAACTTGTAGGATGATATGGAAGATTCCAAGAAATCTTCATTTGTTTTTGTTTTTGTTTTTGTTTTGTTTTTGAGATAGAGTCTCACTTTGTAGTTCAGGCTAGCCCTGGGCTCAGCCTTGAACTCATAGCAATCCTCCTGCCTCTGTCTCTTGAGTGCTAGAATTACAGGTGTGAGTCACCAACCCTGGCACTGTGGCATATGGTACTAATTGCTGGTGGGTGTGAGTCTCCACGCCGGCATTGTTGTATATGATTACCAGTGATCGAACCCGGGCTCTTGAGTTTTCAAGACAAGTGCTGGAATCACTGTATTAAATCCTCGGCCCCACATCTTCATTTGTTAAACACTGAGATATGGAAGACAGAAGGATAGCCACAATGGTCCTGATTTATACAATAGATTACTCATCAAGTAGCACTTCTCTTTAGATGCATGTGCGGTCTTTCAGCGTGTGAACTGATAGCCTCCTGCATGAAAAGTGTCAAAGTCCCCTCCCCCTGTTGAGTCTATTGATACATTTTAGGTATACATTGTGATCACATTCGTACTTGAGAATTTATACTTGTAGATGATATATCTTCCTGCTCATTTTTTCCCCACTCCCCTTCCTATCAAAGGTTCTTTATAAAAAATGGAATTCTTGAGTTCCACCCAAGACATGAATCAGACACTTAGGGGTGAGATGAGGGGGCTGCACAAGAAGGGGTCTGTTGTTTTGTTTTGTGGTACTGAGGATTGAACCCAGGGCACTGAACACGCAAGAGAAATGTTCTATTGCTGAATTACATAGTCCTGGTTGTCTTCCTTGTTGTTCTTTTATCTTATATTTTAAATTTTAAAACAGGGTCTCATTAAATTGCCCAGGCCTACTTCAAACTTGTAATCCTTCTGCCTCAGCCTCCTAAGTACATGGGATTATGGGTGGTGCTACCAGGCCTGGGTAGTCAAGTATATTTCAACACATCTTGTCAAGGTCATTCTAGAGTACCTCAGAATCTTCAGAAATACTCATGGGGCAAGACTGTTTTGTAAAGAGAAGCAGCATTTTTACAAAGCAAATCTGCATTCTTTAGTTTTAGCCTAAAAATAAAGATTTCCAAATATCTGTCACTGTGATTTGATAAAGAGTGTGACATGCCAGTCACTGGGCTGCACTAGTTGAGGGCGTGACACAGTGAGGATGGCCTTTCCGCACCCCTGCCTTCGAGGTGACTCCAAGGAGGCAGCAGGGCAGGTGAAGTCACAGCATCTCCTTCAGAGAGTGCTGGACGCCCCTCCCAGGGTCTTTCCACAGAGCAGATGCCCATGGCTCGCTCTGGGGCTATAAGTTTTCATTTGCTGGTTTTTACTTGGTTCTCCCAGCTGGGCTTAGAGGCTCGTGGGCTGTGCTGTAGGAGCCTTAACCTGGGCACTGGAGCCCCACTCTGAAACTTAAAGTGGAGGAACAATTATTCCTTTCTGCAGTTAAGACCAAAGCCCATGACAAGCCTTGAGTGTATCTTTAAACCTGCCCCTTCTCCTCACAACCACTTTTATGCCACTGAAGCTCATCTTTCAAGCACAAGTGACCTAGGACTGAGAGCACACAGGACCCCAGAGGCTCGACAACCCTTGGGTACGTGTGGACAAAGCGTGCTGAGCTAAGCCCAGCTGCATGTCCAGATCGCATCAACTGCACCAGAGGAGAGAGTCCATGTCACAGTCAGAAGATTTGGGCTTTTCTCTCTTCTGAGAAAATGATGCTAAAAATATCATCTCTGGGAGACCTAGCTGGAGAAAGGAGGAGCAAAAGAGGAATTTTCAAAATGATTGCAACAGCTCTTCCCTAGAACGTTCAGCTGTGGACTTGTGCTTACCTCCTCCCTCTGACGCGAGGGACCTGCAGATGATGTGGTTGGCGAGGGAACAGGAAGGGACTTGCCATAAATCTGAGCTCATTTGGCAAGGGGAGGATGGAGCAGATACGCAGCAATCAACAGAGCGAAGGCTTGTTTATGGTAAATGTTTACTTCTCTGCTGCTCCAGAGTTGGGCGGCCCAGAGGTGAGCTGACTTCACAGTGTCGCTCATGCGGTTGGCATGTGCCACCCTTCAGTGCCCCAGCTCCACTGTCTCTTGCTTCCACCTAGAAAGAAGGTTTGAGTGATTCCCGACATCATCTTTACCTCTTATCGCTCTGTGATTCCCCAGAAAGACAGAATGGTGACTCATTTCCCTTTGTTTAGCCCACATTCGCAGGACGCCATATACAAAGGCTACTTAGGGTTTTCCTGAGAATGCTGCTTCCTCAGGATCAAACAGGGAAATGAAACCACAAGGAGAACAGAAGCTAAATGGTTCTGTCACAGAGGAAGCTGAAGGAAGGACGCTGCTCTGTTGCCGAGGGGGATGGAAGCAGAGCATGTGTTTCCTTGTCGTGGAAAGGAGAGGGTATAAAAATGCTTTGACTGAAAAGTGAGTGCACTAATTGATTGCTAATGACTGCGCAGCCCTAAATGTCTGGAATTTGGTTTAGATTCAATGTAATTTGACATTTGCCAACCATTATTAAATCCTTTTGATGCTCTCCCCAGGCAGCAGTGATGAGCAGCTGATTGGCTCTTGGGGCTGGAAAATGCGACTGGTTGGGCAGTGAGTCAATGGGATGTCTGGAACCCGGCCACCGCTACCCACCCCCACAGCTTCGCCAGGCTGGCTCCTGGTGTCCCTGCGCCTGGGTCTCCTCTGCCTCCCTCTCCTGTCTGCAGTATGTAGTGCTTCCCTAGACTTCAAGAGATGCATGAGGCCATCCATTTTTTTCTTTTCTTTCTTTCTTTCTTTTTTTGAGATAGGGTGTTGCTTTTGTAGTACAAGCTAGTCCTGAGCTCAGCCTTGAACTCACAGCAATCTTCCTGCCTCTGCCTCCCTAGCACTGGGATTACAGATGTGACCTACCACTCCCGGCACTGTTGTATGTGGTTCTGATTGCTGGTGGGTGTGAGTTGCCACGCCTGACACTGTTGTATGTGGTTACTGGGGATCCAAGCCAGGCCCTTGCACTTGCAAGGCAGGCACTGGAACCACTGAGCTAAATCCCCGGCCCAAGACTACCAATTTTTAGTACCAGTTCACCTGCCCCCTTCAAAGCAAAATACACCTTCTCTTCTGTTGATTTCCTCTAAATCAGAACCCTACATCTCTTTGCAAAGAACAAAACTATATGAGTTGTATCAAGATAAAAAGATTAAAAAGAAGATGAAGAGGGATTTCATGAAACACTTTTGTGGGAAAAAACAGTCCATGTGGGAATCCCACCTCCAATTTTTTATAGTGCATTTGCTCTGTTTTTCCTTCCACAACCTTGCTTGCTTCTTCATCAATCGACCTATTTCTGATGGTCCAGTTTAGGTCCCGCCATAGCTAAGCTAAGACAACTCCCACAGCTTAGTTCCATTCTCAGCAGGCGCTGTCAACTGGCCCCTCACTAATGCTCACAGTCTCCAGGCCTGCCTTCCCACTTCCCATAGGAGTGAGTTTAGCTGGGCTCAAGCCTATGGCTCATCACTGGCCAGCCAGCTACTGCCAAAGTGTAGGAGCAAGCACCCGTGTTCATCTTTCCAGAGTCAGAGAGAGTCCCAGGGAATGGATGGACAGTCACATGGGCTCCCTCAGGGCAGTGACAAGGACCTTCCCCTTTACCTCTGGGCCAGCTGCACCAGAATATGCCATGCTGCCTTTCAGCCGACCCTGCTGATTTTGCTGTAGTTCATTATTTATCCCAACCCTTCCATTAATGCCCTTGCCTTATGAGAACCACCAAATCCTCTTCATCCATGTGCCTTCTGCATCTCCTTGCAAAAGACTCTGGAAGAAAAATACCAGAGCACTTTTCTAGACTGCTTCATGACAACAAAAGAAAAACTGCTTGACGTGGAATAACACATAATTTTATTAGCGCAAGGACAAAAATATTGTTGAGTGTGAGGCAGTGTGGTATACAGACAGAAAGGATGGTTTGTGAGTAGTCAAGAATAATTTTCTTCCCTTTAGTTTGTCCTCTGGTAAGCTGTTTGACCTAAGGCATATTGCTTAGCCTTGCTAGGCCTTGCTGTGATTCTATAGCTACAGAGAAACAGAAACATGACTGTGGAGACCCTAAGCCACTTTCCTATCTGTTTTTACACTGGGTCCTTTAAATAGGACTTCATTTTTCTTTCAGAATAATTTCCAAGAGTATTCCAAGATAAAATGTAAAAACATGAAGAAAAACACAACCAGACACTAATTATAAATTATCCACCACATTTACTGCTCCAGACTCTATTACCTCCTCCAAGATTGTTGTAAGAATTACCCTCAATTAGTGTTCAGGAAACAATGGGAGTGAGACCTGGTACATGTCACCCAAGTGCTTGATAAATAGTGCCTGTCATGATCATACCAGTAGAAATTGCAACTGTTCCAAGGGAGGGTCTCCTAGATCCAAACGTAACCACAGTCCTTGGGAAACTGTACACGCTGCTCTTACCTGCCCAGGTTTTAGTCCAGTGATGGCTGCTGTGGGCTCAGGAGGGGAGAACAGACAAAGGTGGGAGCTCTAGTGGTGACACCTGGTCTTTTTCCTTTGCCTGCTCTCCTGGGACCTCCCAGGGCTATGGTCTCTACTCTTTGGCAAGTCAAGACACACATTAATGGTGGGCTCCTCAACACGTCCCTTGGTGGCATACACACTGACACCTGAAACTTCCCCTGATTTTGTCCCACTCTGTCTCCAAAACTAATCAGTGTGTACCCAGAAAACAGAACTTCAGTGGGAGTGTTTGTCATTTTCTTTGCCAAGTGTTATTTTTTCCATATTGGAGGCCTGATTTCCCAGAGGGGCCCATGACTAACCTTCTACTCACTTCCATCTCTTCCTTTCTGTGCAATAGCACAGACAGGGCAGGTTGGGCCCTGAGTGAGCATTGTCTATCTGGGGAAAACATTACCTTTGGTAATGCCTTTTAGATGACTGAGCAGAAGACTGAGCGTTTTTCCTTCAGTTTAGTCACTCACACCAGCGTGGCTTTCCCAACAGTATCGTCTCACTTGGTCAGGGTCTCTGTTACCAGAAAACAATACTTGCTTGTTTAATGGTGTAAATTTCCTTCAAAATAAAATGCCAGGCAAGTTAAACATGCTGTTACTGTTATAAAGGCTGCAGCTTTAGGAAGCAGGATTTGATGGGAGGTGAAGAAAGCAAAGCCAAGAACAGAGAAAAGCACCAAGAGTGTTCTAGAACATTTTGGGACATTCTGAGTCCCCCTCTTCACCCCTTCCAAGAGGAGCTCTGTATTGGTTCCCAAGACAAGTCACAGCTGGTAATACTTATAACACTGTGATAGTAAAGGTGATCTGACGGATTTGACTTGATTAACTAGGAATTTTTAAATAAAAACTCTCATAGGTAGAAAATGAAAATCATTTATCCAAGTATTATTGATGCAGTACTCTAGTAGTAAAAATTATTTTTTAGTTATTGCTTTCACAGTTTACTAACAGCTCTATATAATTTCCTCATTTAATGTTTTCATCAAACCTGTAAGACAAAGAAAACAGATATTATCTAAGCCTCACTTCCTTTTTATTTTTGAATGAGGGTCTTGAAGCCAGGGAGGTTTAGTCAGAAACATTCTCAATAAAACAGCTGCGGTAAAAATATTGCTCATCTATTTATTTTCTTGCTAACCAGCTCTTCATTAAGCAGATTTTACTCTACTGTGATCCTGATGTCCAAAGAGTTGTTCATTTAATAGATGTTTATAATTGAATTATAATGGTCTGAATGTTTGCCTAAAGGCGAGTTATATTTATTTTTATTAAAGTTTGCATTCAACTTTAGAAGTTTAAATACAACTGCACTGTTGCACTTGTTTTTTTTTTTTTTAATAAGACTAGGTAAATTTGGATAGTATTGTATGACCCAGGAATTGTGATAAGGATTCATTATTCACAAATTGAGCTAATGAGTATTCAAGGAGCTAAGGACTGTTAAACATTAGTAATTCAAAGATGCACAAGGCAATTTATATGAGTTAGGAGTATAGGTTTGTATTTACTCATTTGTTTTTGGTGATGACAAAAACTCAACTTGAAGTAACCCATCCACAAAGGGGAGCCGATCATGAGGATTCTAACATCTGAGTCATTCATTATAGGAATGCTGGGATGTTGCTGTGGAAGCCCAGGACTGAAACATGACTTCTGTTATCATTGGATGTTGGGAAGAGAAGGCTCAGGACTTTCTGTCTCAGCTCCATCCCCTTCAGCTCACTCCTTTCACATTTCTCTTCCAACAAACCAGAAAGACTGAGTTCCTTTCCTTGGCTCCAGGCCTGAAATCCCCAGAAAGGCCTCTGACTGGCTTTGTTTGGACTGGGAGCTCAACACCAGCCCACCCTGTTCTTGCTGTAGGATGGGCTCTGTTTCATCCAGGTGGCCACACTCAACCCATCACCAGGGGCCAAGCATGAGATCATATGGGCAGCTTCAGTAGTACATATGGGACTTCAGTAGGTCATGTGATGACTACAGGGTGTAGGAGGAGAAGTGGTCAGAGGAGAGCACCCTCAGGAATGCTGTGCAGTTCCCACAGTCATGAAGGTCCCCCTCTGGTGACCTCTGAACTGCTCATCACACTTCATTTTGACATGAGCTCAGTTACAGAATCTGTTACATCACATTAGATCACATTGTTCCAACACAGGTATGAGAAGGAGAAATTACTCTGCCAAGAGGGAATAATCAGGGAGGCTAATTAGAGAATGTGAGGTTCAAACTGAGTCTCAAAATGTAAAAATACAGCCATCAGCAAGGAAAAGGCATTCCTGAGAGAGGGAACAGCACGTTTGGAGGCTCAGAGTCACAGAAACATTGCACTGGGGCCTAAAAAGATGATGCTAAGAGAACAGTGGTTCATAGAGCTTTGCACTTAGGACTTATCTACCCTCCCCCTCCTCTGAGAGAAACTCAGGTCCCCACATGATGGAAACATATTACATTAAATCCACTAAGCAGATAAGCCAGGTGTTGTTCAAAGTTTGGGGGACAGTTTAGAAAGCAACGAGGTCCCTAAGCAATAAAAAAGAGCAATAATAAGCCAACTAAAATCCTGGTTTTGTGGTACAAAGAAAATAAATAGCACATTGCATTTTACAGTGTACGTGCAGGGGGAATGGCCAGAAAAGGCTTCCCTGTGGAGGTGACATTTGAACAAAGACCTGAGGAGAAGACGATGATCATCCCTGGGAGAGATGAAGAAGAGCTTTCAGAGCAGAGGACACACAAGCAAAGACCAAGGAGGAGACAGAATTGCAGAGCTGGGGGAGAGGAAAGAGTACCCTGAGGCACAAGGCATAAAGGGCACTGAGGGAAAGAGAGGCTGAGAGTGGCCAGGTCACTAGTGCCTTCTAGGGCAAGGTGAGAGCCTGCACTAAGAGCAACAGGAGCCACTGACTTATTGAAACCAATGAACACTCTTACTTAATTTTCATTGTGAAACAAGTACTGTGCTTCAGTAAAGAGTATCCAGGTCCAACTCATCCCTTATGGGGAAAACCTGATTCCTTTTGGTTGCTGTCTTTTCCTCTCCCTTTCCCTGGTCCAGGGAACTTGCTCTTCAGAGTACACCCTGAGAATCTTAAATTCTCTTGCCCTCATTTAAGCCATCATCTCTTGTCTGGACTTTGCAATACTGCCTCAGACAGTGAAAATTTGAGAATTTAGCAGACTTTCCAGGGGAGATGTCAGTAGGAAGTTGGACATTTAAGAATGAAGCTCAGGTTGAGGATTATACAACATATACAATGCTTAACGAAGAAAGAGTGCTCTTAATGCATGTGGTGATTTTCTTATTTTCCTGGTGCATTTCAACATGATGAAATGTCAAAAGTATTGGAGCAGGAGACAGGAGTTTATGTCCTATTTTAAAGGAAGTGTGTCTTTGGACAAGTCCTAATTTCTGAGAGTCACTGATTTCTCTTCAATGACTGGGGAAACCAAACACTCGTCATTCCTAGGGTTATACAGGGCTGTCATGATCTCCAGACGGGTGGATGGACCATTAAAATGTCCAATAGATCTTTCAGCTAACATGGAAAGGTCATATAACTTGTGCTCTTTAATTGGCTACTGTGTACATGAAATGTGGCAGATGTAACTAAATCACAATATGTATTGCTTTGTATTTTTCATTAATTTAAATGTAAGTCGTCACATATTGCTAATGGTTCCTGTAGTGAACAGTCCAGAACTACAACAACCCAAAACTACTTCCCCAGGGCCCTTATATACAAAATAAGGACCTACTGAGTTCTTTTCTAATACATCCATGCTTTTACCCACACGATTCAGAAACAGACAAGCCAATTCAGACGCTGTCAAGATTGAACCCTGAGCCACTCTTTCATTTTATTCTTGAGTAGAATATAATTTTAGACAGTTTCTAAGAGTTCATCATTGGTTTGTGTATCAGAAGAGGAAAGGTTTCAAAACAATGGCAACATTTTCAAGCAAAAACAAAGCTTGGAAGATAAACTACTTCAGAAACACATTCTTTGGGGACTTATATTTGGATATTGAGTAGACTACTTTTTCCAAAGTTAGCATTCTCCCTTTCTCATTAAGAAAAATAACTAGGGAAAAATACTCAGAGCTGGATACAAAAAGGCAGGACAGCAGTGGGGTTGTTTTATGATGCTGACACTTTTGAGATCACAAAGGCTTCCATGATGTAGCTGGCACTCATTTTGTCTCTTTGAATAAGGATTATGTTCTTAGGACTGGATATTTGGAACACATGGCAGAATATATAGAGAAATAGAAAAAGAAGGTGACATGATTGAATTGCTCAGGGCAAGGGGTATGAGAGCTCAGCAGAAAATAAACCCAAGACAATTGAAAGGACTAGAGATGAGAAATGGCGAGATGTGAGAAGAGCCTGAGCAGTGGGGGAGGGAAGGAGCTGAACCAAGAGGAAGAAGCGAGAACAGATTGGGGTAGGCGGGGTGAGGATCAGGGAAGAAATTCCAGATCCATTTGTGAAAGACACAGGAGCTAAGCTTGTCTGTCTGTGGGGAAAAATAATAAGGAGCAAAACTCAGAAAGACCAGCATGAAATTACTTTGGTAAGAAAGCTAGTGACAAGGTAGCACGGACAGGGATGGACAGCTGTAACCTTATTTAATTAAGAAATTATTAATACGAACAGGCAAGAAGCCACAGTGAGTCCTTAGTGATGAGATGCTGCTGAAATGCTAAAATAATAGCAGGGGAAGGCTAGAAAGTTCTTGAGAGTGAGATAGTAAGAGTGCTAATTTAATTGATAATAACATTATGCTTAGAACAATGCTTAGAAATTTTAAAATCACACATTAAAAAAATTTAAATGACTGGTTATCATCCAATTATAATTGTTTAAATAATGTGTTATAATTAAATGCAAACATATCCTAATAATTTTAAGTAATCACTCCTGTGTTTAAAGGCATTCACCTTTAAAATATTCAAGGTTCAATCCTGCAGTCATGGGTGGAGGTGATATTACTCTAATGGCCACACATTTATCACAGGATGTAGTTGTTGGATCAAAAGATCCAGCAGCTGTCTGAGTTGCAAAACTGAGAGCCAAGAGCTACAGACTGTGGCTGTGATCTTGTCACTGCTTCTGGGTAGAGGTGGGAAAAGCAGCATTATGTCACCTGTGTCCTTTATGAGGAGTCAGCACCTAACCACAGTGTCACAGTGGGTGAGAAGCAAAAGACAAGGCAATCAATTTATTTGAAAATATCTTTATGCTCCTTAAAACATATGAGTGTTGTAAATCAGTTTCTTAAAACACAGCAAAAGTGAAAGATCTTTTAACCTACCCAAAGAGTGTAGTTGATGCATCTGTTTCCAGAAATTAACATAAATGGGACCTTAGCTGTGAACCCTTCTTTAAGAGCCTTTTTAAAGCCCATGTGTGGGGGATGTATTTCCATGTTAATATGCCAAACTTCAGTGAATCAAAGATGCCTATAATTGTAAGATTACATGCCCACAAGAAGGAAAAATTGCCGTTGATTATAATTGGCAGACTC